>OMLM01000370.1:0-13762 GCA_900302695.1 Helostoma temminkii
CTTGACTGTTTACACACTTGCAAAGTTGAAAATGTAAGTTTAAATGGATAATAGGGCCCATTGGAAACTCAGTTACAAATCTAAAAAACTTTAAAACTTTCCTTTTTATAAAGCTTATAGTCAGAGCTGGTTCAGGTGAATCATCTCTTAGTTATGCTGCTATAGATTTAGACTGCTGGGGGACCTCCCTTGACACTCTGAGCTCCTCTTCTTTGAAGCCTCTGAGCCTGGTTCTGCTGGAGGTTTCTTCCTTTCTTAAAAAGGGAGTTTTTCCTCTCCACTGTTTCCTAGTGCTTCTTCTAGAGGGATTTATTGGGTTTTCTGTATTGTCTTGTATTGTAAACCTTAAGTGCCTTGACATGACTTTTGTTGTGATTTGGCGCTATATAAATAAACTTGAATTGAATTGAATTGAAGTGAATTGATGTTCTCTAACACTGTAGTGGAAGCTGTGGACCAGTTGATAATGGCACATGTGAAAGGGGGCTGTAGAAGACAGTAGGGTAAGTTGAAAGGTTACACTGTATGTATGTCTTTATGTTCGTTTGGCCTTTATAAATTTATTTGGTATTATCAGTGTGTTTTGGCTGAAGTTCCCTCAGACCAATGAGTCATTCACCAACAGGGAGCCACCTGGGTTTGATGCATCTACAAACCAAACATGTTCAGAATTTCAGAGGGCTGCCCTTCGACATTGAAGCTTCTTTTTAGAGAAGCATGCAGTGGACCTCAGTCTTTGGAGTGTCATATCAAAAGTTCTGAATACTTTTGTCAAGTAGAGATTTCAGTTTTTGATTTTTGATCAATTTGCAACAAATTATGAAAGCATATTTTCACTTTGTTATTATAGTTATTGTAGATTTATTAGCAAATGCTATAACTGTTTTTGAATTTAGTTCATAACACAGTGTTTAAAATTCTGATCCAATTGTACATGATTTGTAGGTCAGGCTAAAGAGTAACAATGCTGACAGAAGCTGCACTTTGACAGCTAAATGAAGGTTATATCCAAGCATTTCAACATAACCAGCTGATGATTTGTTGATTTGAGTGGTAGCTCTTTCTGAAGAGTCTCCCTCCATGTGAAATGCAGCAACAGCTGAGAAAGAGATAGAGAAAGAGGTGCTGACACGAACCAGGACCTAGCCGTCAGCATAACTCATGATCTAATGAGAGCGTTGTGTGAGAGAAAGCAGTGCCTTGTATGCTGTTGGACTCTCACTGTCTCTACATTCTTTGCGTTACTTTACTTTAATTGCATTACATTCACTCATAATGTAAGTGCTGCTTTTTTATTTACAGATTTTAGCAATCATTTTTAAGACATGTAAAACTGTTAAAATGTTACAAATGTTGCATTTGCTAATAGGTTTTAAGTTGTAAAAACAGAATGTGAAAGTCTTTTATTCTGGTGTTATCACAGACCTTATTTCAGGCATCTAATGAAAACCACATTTTAAAAAAACCTATTGACTTCAGTACGAGGGAAATTCTAAGTTTGACTAGTTTTAGGATTTACTTCTCTGACACTCTATAGCAATTTCAGTTTTGTTTGTTTCAGTGATTACAACATCTTATGGACACATTAGTTATTGACCATTTGCAGTTTTAGGAATTGAACAATTAGGATGGGACAGGTTGGTAGTTGATGGGGCATGGCCCCCTCTTGCCACCCTGTAGATCTGCCTCAGGTGCAGCGTCATCTAATATTGGGCTGTAATTTCTTAAAATTTTAGTTTTAGTGGTGCAATGTTGGTTTTGGATTAAATATAGCAAACAATTACAGGCATGAAAATTTTATTAGGTGTGCAAAAATGTCAGTATAGTCAAAAATATTATATTGGTTTTAACAACAAGAAATAAAGGGACAATGCACAAATGCATAAGGAATTGCCTTCATATCAAATGAATTCGCTTTCAACTTCCCTGCCTGTTCAGACAGTCTTCTATTTCCAATTGTCTTTCCAAGTAAGTCATTAGCGAGTGGGATTTGTGTGCTATTCTCTCTTCCAGTACTCACCATGGCTTAACAACAGTTCTTTAAGCTCCCATCTGGTTCCTTGCTGTCACATTTAACTTGCATATTGTTTGGACTCATGAGTGTGGAGCCAGGCTTTTACAACCAACCACAATAGGACAGCTCAGTTACACTCACACAGTCTTCACAATCTTACTAGAGTGCTAGTAACAAGCAGATAGCCGGGACCTTTAAAGAATATTTGGATAACTATCCAAATACTCTTATAACAACTCTCATGATGGAGGGTTTTGTGGTGAACTTGATTTAATTGTTTCGTACGTATACCATGGGAACAGATTGCCTTACATAGGTTGTTTAATTTACTGCCTTAATTTACAATTTCTTGTTTGATATGCTTGGTCGCACTTTGCAGTGGATTTTAGTGCGCTTTTCCATTAAACATGTAGGAGATCTCGGTTTGGCACATGAATAATTAGGACTCACTCTGTAATAACTTTGGACATCCCCTCTGAGCTGAACATGTCTTAAGGATGGTGAAATTCTGTATTCCCCTTATTGTCAATTAATCCCACAAAAAGCCAGTCAATGCTTCTTCCCATTGACGAGCCACACCGCTGTGCAGGAAGCACCAAGTTCTGCATAGCAAAGAGTAGGAAGTGACAATTTTAAGTTGCTTCAGGTTGTATAAGTTGTTACAAGTTACTGGCCAACTTTTTGTTACCTTAAATGTGCAGTGTGTAAGATAAAAAAATGTAATCCAGTATTCAGAATTAGGTTTTCATTAGTTGCACTTGCAAATATTTTTTTTTCCTCAGCTTAGAATGAGCCTTCTGTATTTACATAGAGAGCAAGTCTGCTTTCATAGAGCAGCCCATAGAACAGACAACCCAAAAAGTGGGTCTTGAGAGGGAATTCAGCATTTTCACACTAAAATAGTAGCTTGAATTTAGTGATGCTGTAGCATTGTTACTTTCAATGAGAACTCATTGTTCTTTTTCCTTTTTAAGGGGGTTGGGGTTACTAGGTTAAGTACTCTTAGGTAATCACAAGGATAATGTTCTTTTTGTATGTGTGGGATGGGTTTAGCAGCATTACCTTACTACATTTGGGTATAACAATAAAAAAGGTACCTGCTGACAAAAACCAGGATGTTCATGAAGGTTGTTCATGACCACATGGCACCTGAGGGACACCATAAGGTCTGTCATGCTTAGAAATGCAAGGGTGCAGTGTATTCAGATATCTGCAATGGGCAACCTCATTGCTAGAAGCTACTAATCTTGCACATTGTACTCATGAGCTTAATGCTCTCTCCAATATACTTCAGCAAAATGACCATACTATAGCTGATCACAGGTTATAGTACAAACAGTGTTGGGTGTCATGGTGCTTTCATGGGCAGAATTGGTTTTGGAGTGCCTTTTGACAATGACCATGACTCAAGCTCATTACCTTTGTTTGATATTAGTATCCCAAACTGTGGTTTGGGAAACCTTGACTAATTTGAGATTTTTACATTGAGCAAAACTCCAGCAGTCCACATTAGCTGTCAGTCCAGTGAGTCCCTACACTGTTCAGCTCCACTTGGTATTGATAGGATGACTCTCGGATGGATATACTGCCTTGTGTGGGATAAACTGAGAAATCTCTATGAGGCCGGAGTGGTGAACCTGGCTTTTTGTGATACAGTGACGGATGGCCTGACCTGTCTCTGGATCCTGGAGCTGGTGAGCATGATGAAGAAGAGGAAGATGTATGTATGACCGGCAGACCTCTCTGGACTGAAGCAGAGTTGTAGACACCCAAGTCAGCCTGTGATCTTGACACCATGGATGATGTGGGGTGTGGTACCACAGGTGTGTGTGTGGCAGCACTGTTGAAAGGAGCTGAGAATGGTTGGTATGGGATGCCCTCAACACTGTAGCGAGGGTAGGGTTGCATTGTAGCCCACATGTTACAATTTATTGAAGGGGAACTGGCCAGGTCATCTGTGTCCCCTGCTCCAGATCCAGATTCTGTTTCCACACTACCATACATACAAGCTTCCCTAGAAGTGACCGCCTCAGTGCAATATGGATGAGATAGTAGAGACGATTCATAAGAGGGAGCTGAACAAAAGTAATGCTCCTCTGAGACTGCAGACGATGTTTCCATGTATGAGCGCTTACATCCGAGCTCCAGGTGTCGGCCATTATCTGCAAAGTGACAAAGTTAACTGCATTTTGAATGAAGCAACAGCATAGTTTGTATGCTGTATTATGTATAGCTCTGTCATTGCTGAACAGTTACTAAGAACATACCTCTGTGTTTGAAGCAGTGGTACAGAAGGCTGGGATCTCGGCTCTGAGGGAAGTGGCTGGAGATGGCCTCTTGGGGGTCAGAGCTAGACAAAGGAACCCCAGTCTCATACTGGTAAGAAGACAGGACTGAACCGTGCCCTGCTAGAACTCCTGCTCCGAGCTTCCCTGCAAGGTGACTGTGTGAGGCTATAAGCCTCTGGCGAACCATGTTCTTTGAAATCACAGGGTATTCTTTCCTATACATCAGTAGCAGCAATAGCAAAGAAACAGAATCAGTTTGGCATGGCTGCTATACCACTCAACACAGACTTTCAAGGAGACTAACTCAATTCTTATATCTAGGTATGAAAACACTCTCAAAGAACTAATTTATTTACACTATATCAAATTTATGAGAAATATCCAGCATACTAAATTGTACCATAGGGTCAGTTTTTCCTGGCTTTCCCGCCTACATACATACATACCCCTGTAGTCTTGAAACACGCAGATCTCCTTCTTCACTACCTCGGAATCCCTTGGCAAATGGATTGTTTTCTATCTTCAGCTGAGTAATCTAGGAAAACAATATTTTGTTAAAGCCCTCATTCAGTTTGGTATTAACAAAACCATAGGCAAGGCAATCAAAGGAACAGGATGTTTGCTACAGTAGACAGATTATTCTATAAATGTTATAGGGATTTTAAAATGTTGACAGCGGCAGCGGCAGCATTCCTTTCAGATGAGTGGTGTGTATACACCTAGAAACCAAATATCCTTAAAATATTTGGTTTGACATCAAAAGAAGGTGCAAAAACTTTTGTAAAACCAGCATAACTCCCTAACTTTGTACTGTTGATAGTTGCTCTACCTTGTGGTTTTGATATGAGGTTACAGAGATGAAGGTTGTCTCATGAAAGACATGAGTACAGTAGGCAGTGTTCTTGGATCCAAAGGCATTGTTTTCATCAGCTTTGACTATGTGTAATCTGGGCTGGTACTTGTGCATAGAGTTCAGGATGATCTAGAAGGGGAAAAGAAGACAACACATTTCAAATACAATGTAACAACTGCACACTAAGAACAGTCACTGTGTTGTGGTACATAAGAGCTGCTGTCGTTGTCAGATGCATACTTGCATTAATTCACTTCCAACACTTGTTTTATAGTGCAAGCTTGCAGGAGATTACAATGTGAGATGAGCATTACCACTTCCTAGTTACCAAATACACTGGTAATAAGATAAGAGACGCTGTTTAGGTGCTTTTATAAGTCAGGGTAGCTTTAAACCACACACCACACACATTTTCATGTCATTAATTGAACTCCAGATTTGGTAACACCTGAAAACACTTGTTATTTAGTAATATCAGAGGCCCAATGTTTCACTTTCTTTTTCCACCATCACTCTGTGTGGTGGGTTGGTTTAGTAAAGACATGAAAAATCATGACTGCTGTTATTTATCAGCTTAGAAATACTGTATAGTAGAAATTTTGGCTTTGGTGAATATCAGATCACATTTCATGACCATGCAGATAAATAGGTCACGTCTGTATGCATGTAGCTACAGCAGCAATTAACCTAAAGATTCTTCTCAGATGTGTCACTCAATAGAAAGTACAGCTGCCTCTAGTAAAATAATGGATATAAGTTAAGCTTCCCCATTGCCTATGGTTGGCTAATGAGCAAGTACTAATAGTGCACCAAACTATTGTTAATGCTTACTAACTGGCCCACAAAACATGTAGCCAGAATATATTACATATTAGTTGCAGCTGTGTCTGCAGTGCTCTACATGTTCAAATCCATGATTTTTTTCTAATGATCTGAATGTGAGTATGAGTTGCTGTCTGTCTCTGTATGTCTCTACAACATGTTAGCCTTGAGATAGACTGGTCACCCCGCTAGCGTGTACCCTGCCTTTTGTCCAGTGACAGCTAGGATCAGCTCCAGCAACCCCATGACCTTTATCAGGACAAGCAGTTTAGATAATGGATAGACTGACAGTCTATTATTTGCATTTAAACATCTGATTGGATGTTACAACACAAAGAACAGATATTGATATAATGTGATAAAAATCTGTGGGGCCCTGCCAAACCTTTTATATGAATAATAAAACTTCTTCATGTTTGTTAATTTTTATCATCCACCTGTACTGTAGGTACTGTACACTTATGACTGCACTGCAGAGGCAGAATAGATTGTGGTAAACTATGGGATAAGATAAATGCAGGATCTGCTCTCTAAATAAAAGCAACTACTGTTGCTTTTAATTAACTATGTATGTCATACCACCATAATTCAGGATGAGAAACAGTATTAATATTAATTTAATGTGAACATCAAACACAGTATCTTGTAATCATATTTTAAAACACAACCCTGAGCCATCATCATCATCATACTATAGGTACAGAGATCAAGTACTACACTTATAAGTACAATTTTGAGGTACTTGTTCTGCATTGAGGTGGCATGGTGGTGTATGTTCTCCTCATGTCCTCATGTGGGTTTTCCCCAGGTACTCATGCTTCAAGACATGCAATTAGGGTAAATGGTGACTCTAAATTGCCAACAGTTGATGAACTAGTACGAACTGACAACGGGTCCAGGGTTTATCCTGTCACTCATCCAATGACAGTTAGGAAAGGCTCCAGCACTCATGCAACCACTGAGAGGACAAGCAGTTAGGATAATGGATGTATAATTTTGTATTATTTTACAGTCATTTTACAGTATGGACTTTTAGCTGAGAAATCAAGCATGATGGACACCAAGGGCAGCAAGGCTTTATTTGCCAGCTCAGCCTCACCAGCTGAAAACCATAGATTTTTTTGCTTGTTTTGTACCTCACTTTTAAGTTGCTGTGGCTGAAAGCATCTGCCAAATGCCTAACTGTAAATTATATTTATGTTCTTTTGTACCTAAAGTACATTTTAGAACATGTACTTGAGTAAAGATTTCTGGTTGCAGTGCAGTATTTTCAGACAGGTGTATTCATTTTTATTTGAGGATTAAGTCTATGCGTCTATGAGGGAGAACAATATGACTGGTTCTAGCTGTCCTCATTTTACACCACATTGTGGGAGATACACTAGAATATTTTCAGTTCACCTCCCACTAAACTCTGAACCCATTTGAAACATCTAATAAAATGGCATATGTGCAAAGGGAGTTTTAATGCATTTCTTTATTAGTATCTATTAAATGATAGGTTGTAACACTGTCAGCATCATACGCCTGTTGTTATACTGTACATCCCATCTTGAAAATTGATGATATTTAAACATTACAATGAGTTAACCTTAAGAAAATTAAAAGGAAACAAAACCAATTGCAATGGTTGCTAAGAAAAGTATAAAAAAAGAACTGAAGGTCTGCGTGTCTCTGTATGGCTCTATTTAATTGTGACATCACAGAAAGGCACATTGTGATGTTTGGATTAAAGAGCATTTGGCTGCCTCATTGTCTGGAAAATCAATATGTTTTTACCATGATGACACCAGCCAAACTCTGCATGCTCTACTTAGCTTGCATTTGTCCTCCGCACACTGTCGTCAGTGATCAATAGATGTTTCACAGTGATCCCTGACGAAGTTTATCCTTGTCTAGAAGTGCTAAAACTAAAATAAACTGAACTAAAAATAAATCCATGAAACAAGAACTAAAATGAAACCACGGTTGCTATGCAACATATTATCAAATTAAAAACATCTGAAAGTGGAAAACTATTAGAAGCTTGGTATCACTTAGTTCTGTGAACGCTTGACATGAAATCTGATTATTGTGTATTGCCATAGCTGGTAGCATGTGCTCAGCACGTTCAGCCTTTAGGTTGTCAGGGTAGCTGCTGGTTGGCTCAATAGCACCAATCTGTTCAGTGCAGCCTAGTGTTCAGCGAAGCGTTAGCAACAGTAGGACAGGGTCATCACTAGTCTAGCTCTGTCAAGGCCAATGAGCATCAATCTCTGCACCTTGGCTCCCTTCTTCATTTGCAGACACTCTCATGAGGAGTGTTCTCCTCCAGGGGGCTCCCAAAGAGAGGCAAAGGTTGAAGAGGGCATGGAGCTAGGCTCAGGTTGAACATCAAATGGCCCTGCTGATGAGGGAGGCTGAAGACAGAGATAAGCTATTGGCTGGTTCACCAGAGGCTCTCCGTTGACCTTTGTCTTCTCTGCTGTCTGGCTGCTGTCTGGGGGTGATAGTGGAGACTCTTGGGTGACTGTTTAAAGTCAGTGATCAGGGAAGCATTCCTGAGATCAGCGCTAAAGACAGAATCTGCTTTCATCTAAATTGATATGTCAAAGAATTATTATTTGCTTTGATGGATGAATTCTTTAAATATTATTTTTACCTAAACACATAATAACCCAACTCTATTGCTGGACAAGTACTGAATGATTCTACAAAACCTCAGATTAAAATTCTTTCTGTCGGCAACCACTGCATTGTAAAATTGCAAATAAAACTTGATAAAAGGATGATTACCAGTTGTCTTTGACAGAATACTAATTCTAGTATTTTGTGTAAAAGTCAAATGTGGTGCACATACAACTACCTAACCTCTTTCTACATTACCACATAGAGGCCTGGTTAAGCAACACTGTTTCCTAAAATGGTCTGCACTTATATAGCGCTTCCTCCCTCATGGGTACTCAAAGCGCTTTGACACTGCTTCTCATTCACCCATTCCCTCACACACACACACCAATGGCAGAGCTGCTATGACTCATCAGGGGCAACTTGGGGTTCAGTGTCTTGCCCAAGGACACTTTGACATATGACTGGAGGAGCTGGGAATCGAACCACAGATCTTATGACTAGTAGACGACTGCTCAACCTCCTGATCCACAGCCGATGAAGATAAAACATATCTTTCTACACTTAATTGGAAAGACAAATGTATTTACTATGTGTTCAATGAACTTAGTGATGACAGTTAACATGAATAGCACGTTGCAAATATGTTGGTACTGAAGAAAGATATATTTTTTCACCAAAATATGAGATCTTGCATTACACCATCCAGTTTGTCTCACTATAGCTTAATTATTTTTTATAGTTGCATTTGTGCATGCACTAAAAGACAGAGGATGGGCTTAACAGAGAAAAGTTTGTTAACCAAAACTATGATCCTGCTTTAACCTTAACCAGAATGCTTTTCTTGTCAAAACCCAAACGCACACTGGACTCTGGATTGGAGCTGGGTTTGTGGTGACAGTCATGCTTTAATAAATAAAATACAATGGACTGGGATGATCATTCACTGATTATTATTGTTGTGCAGTTTAGTTGCGCAGGAGAGTATATTTAGAAGACAAAACAGCAGGGACATCTACATTAAAATGCAATGCAATGATATGGCAGCAACACGTCTCAAAAAAGTTACCACAGTGTAGCAGGCTCAGTCTGTAAACTTCTGACCTGAGGAGACCAGTTGCATTGCATTCTGTTTTTTATAGTTCGAAAAGATCAGTCATAGTTCCCATATGAGGAAAATCCTCATATAGGAATGTGCCTGTTAATTTTTATTGCACAGTAGCCTGCACGCTACCTGGAGGGCAGTACCAGTGAGGAAGAAGTGTGAGATCCATGGTTTAATGAGTCATTTGTACATTATGTAAGGAATATGATTAGTAGTGAATGGATTTCCTTCATTCTACTTAGAAGTACTGCCTTTCTACATACCTTCTGGTCTGGGCGTCATCTCGTCTATGCCTGGCCTCTAACTTGCTCTGTCCTCATTATTCGCCCTTATCACTGGCCAGGCACTCAACTCAACCTGACAGCAGGCCCCGCCACTGATCTAGGAGGTTATGAACCTAATGAGCCTGCCCATTGATGGGATAGCTTCAGACAAGCTATCCCACAGTCCCCCTGGGGAGCACTGCCACAATCACACTCCTCACCTCTGCCCTTACTCTTTTCTTCCATGCATTGCTTCACTTTTTTCCATCTCTCTTTAAGAAATCTGCCTGTGAAAAACAGCTTTATGATGTTGCTGTTTGTGCATCTATCAAGTCAGATAAAGGTTTCACACATACAGTACAGGGTGAGATTTTTGTTAAACATCACTCATTGAATTTTAATCGTATTTAGATGTTTTCCACATGGATAAGGGTGAAAGCTGCATTAATCTGTAATATTTAAATATAACAGTTCTTATTGAACTGGTCCATTAAAACATGCTGGAGTCAGACAGGTTAGTCATCACCATTAGCCATTTAAGAGAGCTTCTAAGCTGTAAGTGACACTGTTGTACAACTATTGAGAAATGTTACCATGTTCTTTCATTTGAACAATTAGATGGTAAATTGCTGACATAACCGAATATAATGTTGGGAAAACAAAAAGTACAGATATTCTTTAGGTACTCACGTGTCCGAAGGGATCCAGGTGATTGTTTGTTAGCTTGAGTTTCTGAAATGATATTAGTTGCCTCATCCAGTGAGCGCCTGTGGCAGGGGAATCTGGGTGCACATAGAGTCTCCCTGGCATTGCTGGTTCTGCCTTTCCAGCCACCATCCTGAAAACACACAGAGAGACATGCAACAAAGGTTTAGAACACTGCTACCTTCACAAATCCTTGAGTGGTAGGCCCTGACCTCTGCTAAATCATCATTACTTACTATGTTGTTCAGTGTGTTGCTGATGAACATCAGAAACCACCAACTGTAGGTTATGCCACAGTATTGGTAGAACCGAGGGCACCTTGCACGTAAAGCTATTATTTATCCAGCAGAGGCATGAGAGAAGCAGTGCACAATATCCCTATGTGTTAAGTCATGAGCCCTGCAGCAGTGCTATCTAGTAACCTGTGGGTTTACAAGCCATACACCAAGCGTTACATGGCCCCTGGCCAAACAATTGCAGATATTGCACACAATATAAACTAAGATTTTGACAAGACCCCTTGGCCAGAGATGCCACATCATTAATTTGGGCAGTAATGACAGAGACCTTCTAAGTAATATTATTATTATAAGTGTTGCCAATGTCTCAACACATTTTCTATTAATTAAAATGTACAGTGAATCTGGGACTTTTTGGGACGCAGGGCTGTGTGTGTGTGTGTGTGTGTGTGTGTGTGGTAATCCAGCCTGGAACGTGGTATTCAGACAGATTATTGACTATATGCATTCAGACTATATGCACGCTATTTTGTCTGATTCTTGCAGCCATTTGGTGTTTTATACCTGTTATAATCGAGGTTAATACCACCAGCTGGTGTCATGCCAGTAAGTCATTGTGTGCCAGAACCTGTTTCATAACCTAACCCCAACTTTAGCTGTAACTGTTGTAAGGTGAGGTGCCACATGGATGGAGCATGGGGAGCATGAGGAAGATTAAACATCATGCTTTTTATTAGATAACAAACTAAAGATAAAATAAAGGAAAAAAACAACCAAGCCATTAATTAATGATCATTAGCTAGCTCAAGACATAAATAAGACAGACAGACTTCTAGAAAGGGATATGATAACAGTAATCAGTTCATAACAATATCTCATTTTATTTTTCAGCATTTAAGCACAGGCTCAACATTTAAAAGGACACATTACTTATGTTACAATGCTAATCTGAATGAATTTCATTATACATCTGCATTTTCACTGTAATAGTATATTGAGAAATAAACCATATTGTGTCTTTAGCAGCTGCTTTCTGTAACCACAGCTCAAATAAAAGGAACTAATAAACAATAACTCAAACAAACAAAAGGCCTCAGCATGCTTCCAGCTACTCCACTTCCCAACACAGGTCATCACAACAGCAGTGGAGTAGCCTTCAGAAAGGCCAAGTGTAGGTTAAAACACCATTTTAAACACCACCTGACAACACTGAACACTGAACGGTGACAAAAAGAAGATGAATCATCACAATCTCTTTGCTTTTCCCTGTTGATCACATAGATGATTAAGCCTCAGGATACTGGAGGTTGCACTAGCTGCAGACAGTTCATTATTTGCTCTTATGATGTGCATTCTTTTTTAACATAATTAATAGAGTTACAGAACATTCATAATGCTGTGGGTCAACGCTCAGCCAAACTCACTCATGAACTTGGCTGAGCTCAGTGTACAAACTTACCACTTGTTATCACAGAACTTGTAGCGGTGGTCATCGGCTGGGACGATATCAATTAGTAGGATGTACTTGGTTTTGGGGTTCATCCTGGTCACTTTAACCTTGTAGCTAGGAAACATCCTCCTGTTAAAGGATTGTACAGGGAAATCATAAGAAATGCAAAGACATTTCATCTCAGTTATCCTTTATAGAGAATTACCGGTCACCTGACTTTAAGATGAATTCTCCTCATGTGCAGAACAGTAAATGGAAGTTCTTATTCTAAATCAGAAATCACCTTTGGGAACTTCTTATAAGGATTTGATCTAAACTCAACTTGATTATTGGTTTCTCTTAAGACCCTACATTTTCATATCCAAACAATGTCAAGGTCTAAGAAAAACAGAGCTCTGCACAGTGTACTCACAGATCATCTGCTTAAGAAAGTATCCTGTGGCCAGTAAAAACACTTGTGTGTACGATAAGTGTAATATTGTCACAGGTAGCTCAGATACAGCTGCGATTAGCTCACTGAATGCAGCTCATTAATGCTCTTAAGGGATTGGGATGAGCAAGGTCACAGACAAGTAGGGTGTGAAGATGTCTCCTCTCAAACCTGAAATAACCTTTTCCAGAGCATTAAGGGGATAAAACGTACTTCTACACCCATTACCCAGTAATAAGTACATTACAGAAGGAGACCTGTTTGAAAATAATTTGTCTCCCTGCAGACATTTATTTGGGAGAAGACTGAAATCCTCTCATACTTACTGAGACACCATAAAAAATATGGGAACATGCTCCCACTATCTTTCATCTTTTAAATGGCTTGAAACTAAAAGACAGAATATGCTAATATAGCAGTCAAGGCTATAAAAACCCATGAAGGGAGATACCTTTCTTGACCTCTTCTGAGAAACCAAAAACGTTTTCATCTCATATGCACCAAAAGAGACTTTGCAAAGGGCTCTGTGCTCCCTTATAAAGCCCTAAGTGGTTTTTAATGGCACCCCAGATCGGACAACAGTTTAGACAGACGACTTGTCATTGCTCAAGAGGCTGCAGTCAGAAAAGGCCTGCAGTTTATCTGTGGGTGCATGGTTCCATGGCAACGTCCAGTGCACACACTCATGAAAGCTTTGCATGCTTTCTGGGAGGATGGCGTAGCACCAAAACCCCCTATCTTCATACTTACTGTTTAGATTGGTGCAAATGCCCATCTTCAAAGGCTTGTAGTGCCTGACACCATCTGATCATGTTACTGTAAATACTCCCCCACGCAAGAGAGACAGAGAGAGAGAGAGAGAGAGATTGTGAGGCTGTGTGAGAATAGTCCAAGGTAAAGTGGTCTCTGTTGACGTGTAAAATGAGCTGGGATTTGGGGGATCGGGGTTTAGTATTAGTGTGAAATTAAGTTTTTCCTCTCCATTA
>OMLM01000371.1:3392-27106 GCA_900302695.1 Helostoma temminkii
GCATAACACTTTTCCAATATTAAAGCTACTTAAGGGTAAATCAAACGCTGTCTTGGTTTAAACAAAAGAATAAATTTTTTTTTTTCAGAATAAATGCACAAATAAGCAAAGAATACATTTTAGCCACCAGAAATATTCTTGAAGGTGCATAAATTTGTCCATGAATTTATTTGTGTTTTTTGTTGTTGTTGTGGAGACTTCGATCTTAAATTTTAAATATTTTAATGTGGCTTTAAAATAAGTTAACAAATAAAAAATGAGCACATAAAAGAATGAAATAAATTCAAGTAACACGTGTACACACTGTGGCTGCTATATAAAGGAAAGCACAGTTGCTTCAACCGGGAATGTGCTTTAAAGTGACAAAAGTCAATAAAGATATTGAATGTGAAAGGGAAGCTGGGGTCAGGTGGCTCTAAAGATTGCTGCTATGCAAACATTCCTCATCGTTTTTCCTTACAAATGTGCACACACACACACACAGAGCGAGGATGAACTGTAAACTAGTGTCTTTGTGTCTCTCATAGTTTCTCTCATAGTCTACGATATGTTACAAGCATGCTATACTGTACTGCATGATCTTACCAAGCTCATAATATCCTGCACGCACACACTTCTTCCACCTCCCATTACCCACACCCTTTTACCCCATAACCTCACCCACTGCATCCATATTTTGGCTGCCACACTTTATGAAGGGCTAGCAACCATAAAAAACGGATCTGGATGCTTTTAAGATGATCTGTGTACCCGCCTGGCTCCCATGTCACAAGGCCTCTCACAAACCAGACCCTTCTGGATGTGATTGTCTTGAAGCATAGAGGCTGCTGTGGTTTTGGGCCTGAGGTGTGGAATGTGGTGCTGACGATGACACAAGCCCCCCACCCCAGCCCTCTAAAACGGGCCTCATCCAGCTGTCTTGTTGTGGTCAGATTCTCAGTACTGTGCCGTATCACATGGGGAGGAGATAATCCTGCACTGGCTGGGACAGACAGGGCTGTCAGGGATGAGTAGTACACGCAATGCTGGAAGGGACAGAAAAAGAGACAGAAATAAAGTGAGAGAAAGGAATGTTGCAGAAAAATGATATATTCACCCGAAAAGAGAAGCTTATTTTATCTCACTCCCCCAAAACCTCCCGTTCTTCAGCATTACTATCTTACTCCTTTTTCCCTGTCATTCTCTCTGCTGTCCTGCTTTGGGTCTCTGCCGTTTGCAGTGCCGCTAAGCTGTAAACTGAAACTGGTTAGCGCTGAGCTCTTAATTCTTGTCAGCATCTATTAATTATGGGCCAGTTGGATGTTCCAGTTCAAACAGCCCCCGCGGATCTTGGAATTCTAACTCCGGCTGTTTGGTCACTTGTCGCTTGTTGCAGCCACATGACCCTGCAGCCCACAACAGGGAAACCAGTGGGTGGGTGTGTGTTTGTGTGTGTGTGTGTCACTGTTCTTCTATATGAGGATGGTGATAGATGAGGGGCAGCAACAATTCACTGTCACTTAATCGGACAAGTCTATGTTGAATGAATTTAGCGTATACACTTGGTTAATATAATGTATTTTTGCATTACACAGGCTTATTGTTGTGAAAGCCTTTACTTATGGCCTTTATTAGGCTTATGTCCCATTAAATAGAGAGAAGCTATTGAATTGATTTAATATCTAGAGTACATGCGCACAGTCTCCTGAAGCACAATTTATAATTTAAAATTTACCTTAACCAAGATTAATGGTAAAAACAACCACCAAAGCGCCAAACCCAGTTCCTAGCTGCCTAACTGACTAATTAAAACCACATCCACATGTGTTCAAAGAACAAGAAGTCTATTTGCAAGCCTTATTGATTACTTTAAGGCGAACAAATGGAAAGCTGTGTTAGGAGAGGAGCTCTCGATTTAGCTTCAATCTGCCAGGCATAAAATGATCTCACAGTGTTTGCTGGGAAGAATGAACTCCCTCTGGGCACGGTGGGTAATTAGGTTAGTGGATAGTCAGTGTCAGGAAATTGAAAGACCATCCTAATCGGATTCTTTTGTTTCCAGGGGAATCAAAGGAATTTATATGAGTCACTGGGAAATCTCACACGACTCAATTCCACTTGACCATGTAAAATCTGTTTGCTCTCCCCCTCTGCTCAAACAACTTTTAATACAGGAGTTTAAATCCAGCACATGAGGTGCATCTGATGTAGCCACTGTCCTCTGAGATGGTTTTCAAGATAATCCCAGATATGTCACGTTTGTATACTAACGAGATACTTACGCTCTTCCATCTGTGACACAGAAGTATTGAACAGTCCTGCTGTTCAATCAAAACGTTAACAATAAGAATGTAGATGAAGACGAACAGAACTCTGTAAACAGTAATAATATGTACATATACATGTCTTCGCAGGAATAAATTAATGCACCAGACTTCACTGATATTCATCTTGCTTCCTATGGTTCCAGTTTAAAATAACTCTCTGCTTCTAGCTGAAAACACTTTCATCCTCCAGAGAGGAGTTTTTCAATTTAGATAAAATCATCTGGTTGCTCATACTTTGGAGGTTATAGTTTTGGTCAACCTGTTCCCCCAAAACTCCTCCAGATGGCATAATCAGGGGAAAGTATTTTCATAGAGGCAAGGCAGAGAGAACTTTAGTGCCTTCCCTATACATATTCTCCCCCAGCTCCTTGACAATTGGCCACCCTTTAATTTGTATACAGTATGCAGTGCGTGTTTGTAGTACAAACTGAAAACAATTACACTGTTTTTATTTTATTATTATAATTGTTTCTCATAGTATGGGTAAAACATTATGAATACAGATATTCTCTGCAAAATATATGCAGATACAGATACAATAAAAATGGCTGTCAGTGTTAGTAGTTGTGACTATATTAGTATTTATACTAGCAGAATACTGATGCTAGTACAATGCTGTTAATGCTGGTGATTTTGCCAACAGAGAAAGGTTGTTTAAATGAATCCTATTTTGCTACATAGCCATTGAGCTTCATTCACTCTTCAAAGTGCCTTTGGTTTGGCTTCCTTTTATACATATGATATTTTTTGCAGGTGTACGTTTGGACCGGGTGAGAGGGGGGAGACAGAAGTACAAACGAAGGCTGGACGCAGAGAATGGTGCCTACCTCGGTCTCAACATCCCCCCTCCTGCCAAAAAGCCACGTGAGTCTATCGCACACAGTTACATGGTGAAGACGTGAATGCTTCCTTAAAATATGAGAAAATCCTTTTGTCAAAGCGTAGATTTGTAAAGATGTTGTTGGATTACTGCAGCTGCAAATGTCTTCATTTTATTCTATGGTTCCTTCAGGAATATATGCACAGTGACATTTTGTAGGTTCAGGGGTTGATGGAAAAAATCTGCTAAAATCACATTCATCATCTAGCCAACACATGACATGCTAAATTTACACTAAATGTATTATTTTTATTTTTTGTCACTTTTGCCTATCAGTGTAATCCTTTTTTTAGAAAATATTTGTATATGCTGTCTTTTTTATTTCTTTTCATCCATCTCTGTTGTCCTCTCTCCTAGTGACAAAGATTGTTTCCCATCTGCTGGTGGTGGAGCCAGAGAAGATCTATGCCATGGCTGACCCCACCATGCCTGATGGAGACATCAAGGCCCTGACCACTCTGTGTGACTTGGCTGACCGCGAGCTGGTGGTCATCATCGGATGGGCCAAACATATCCCAGGTAGAGAGATATGGTTGCTAATGAATGACTGCTGTCTGGAAAATGGTTTTCTGAACACAAATATTTGTTTATTTCATATTTCACCACAGTCAGGCATTTTTATTTTAATATTTTAATAAAAGAAAACAGCTGATAACTATAAGTAACATACTAGATGTGTTCAACCAGCAGTTTTGGTTCATGCAATTGAAAATTAAATACATTTGTAAAATTAAATGATATATGAGTTGGATGACTGCATTTATGAAGGTGCTGTTGGTAAAGGAGAACTTAAGCTTTAATTTGCTGAAATGATCGTGTATAAGATTACTGAAGTAGTTCACTGACTGTTGCACACACTTAAATACACACACAGATTCATGCACACACACAGGATAATTAACATCTGCTACTCATCTGCACCTAAGGGAGAAGCTAGTCCCATATTCTAAAATCTAATCAATAAAGAGCAGCTGAAACCTTTGATTTGACTGGGCTGGGTGGGAGAGTCTGGGGTGTGGGATCCGCCTCTGTGTCAATGTATTCCATTTCAATCCGGGACTTAAAGAAACCAATCCTCTTACGTACTTAAGGAGACTACACAGACCCTGTGGTAAAATTGATTTATTTAGGGAAATACTGACGGATATCCTCAGTCCTTGTTTCATGAATTCTTAAATAAGACATGTGCAGTCTTTTTTTATTCCTGTTGTTCTTAGAACTACTTTCATATCTGTCACTGAATAGAGATCAACATACCCCTGTACATTTAAAAGAGTTTATCAAAACATTATAATGGACTATAAAGTGATGTTATATAGTAAACAAATTCCTTCCCTAGGGTGATAAACAACACATATTCTGTGGATTATTTACTCGCTGTGGTCTGTCCAATGTTAGACTGACCACTGACTCATGATGAGATTTACATTTTACACCTTAATTAATCCTGGTTGTTGATCACAAACTGGGAACCTCTGTGGGACACAGAGGAGCTCTGTAGCTGTGCACACCGGCTGGGGAACAACACAGAGATGTTGTCTCCACTTTGACGTGTATATTGAGGCAAAAGAAGCCTCCCTGACCCAAACACACATTTTTTTATGCCTGACCTCTTTTCGTCTTTTTTAACATCTTAGGAACAAGAAAATATCTTAACTAGCTTCTTTTTTTTCCAGGTATGTTTTTGGAAGGGGGAGAGGGCAAATAGGGCATCGAGTTCTTCAATTTACTCATTGCCGCAGGGGTACAGAAATTAATTCCAGAAATTTACCATTATATTTTTGGAGCTCAATCTCTGTTACATTTTCTATGTATAACTATTGATCTTGTATGCTATGAAGATCTAAATCCAGACATGGCAGAGTTATTAAAGGAGCATGTGACACTCTGGGGACATTTTACCCAGGGCCACTGGGTCAGAGTGTCATCAAGTAACGATTAAGACAAAAGGGGTTCCTACAGTTTAACAGTCCACTCCTACCATTACACTCATAGCCCACTGAGCAAATGGCCTTAACGATGAGGTAATAAGAGTCATTACTGCAGATCAATCCATTAATGTAAAAGTTCCTCAACATCTAGATGTAGAGACCCTGGAGGAAACACGCAACACTGCATGGGTTTGTGTTCGAACACTTAAATATTTTTGTTAAAACATGTGGACCAAATTTAAAGGAAAAGCTTTAAAAATAAAACATAATAAAAACACATTTTAGCTGGAAAGCTGTTACTCATCTCTAGGAAGCCACCGACAGGACACTTATGAAGAGGTCGGAGGTGAACGCTAATTTGAGAAGCTGTTAACACATACACACCATCTCTGACACGTGACTGCACACAACATGTAGATTTATGTTTGAAGCAACGGCATTCAGTGCCCTCTGGATTTTAATGTCCCATCAGTTCAGAGCATCCCTTTCTTCTTCTTTGATTAGGTATATATATATATATATATATATTGCTCTTTTTCTTTGCAACTTACACACACATATACATACACACTACCATCATTTCTTTCACTCTCTCTGGCTTCACTGTTCTCTTGCTCCCCTGACTCTCCCCCTCCTACTCCTCCTGCTCAGATAAGGCCCTCTAGTCTCATTATTACCTCTGTCTTTTTATTAGGCCCATTAGGGCTCTTAGGAGGCCTGTAATGATACTAAATGAATAGAGAGTGAAGTGCTGTCTGTTTTAGACCCAGCTCTCAATGACAGCTTCAAGCTTCACTGCCGACCACTCAGGCTCGTCAATGCACTGAACAGGGATTCAGTTATGTATCTGATCGGTACCTGTAATGTATTGTTGCATAGCGTGAGCAGTTTTGTGTGTGCTTATGTGCTTTGTTGAGGACTGGGTAGACTACCTTACTGAAATTATGCAGTGCAGTTTTTTTTTTATTCTGTATTACAAAACCAAATGTTTTACTTGGCTTTTTCAGTATTTCACTCTCGTGATCTTTCTGTAACCAGTGTGCCTAAAAAGAATAATTAAACAGTTTTAGTTGCTTTGCACAGATAATATTGATTATCAATTTTTACTTATTATGTTATATAAATTATAATCCAGGTGACATTGCATTTATTTTGAATCGTGTTAGGTGTTGTGAATTAGTTGTCTGTGAACACAGCGTCGGTTATGGTCAATTAATCAAATGATCAATTATCAGTCAGCATTTTGATAATTTAGTTCAAAATGAAAAAAAACCTTTAAAAAAAACGTTCCTTTGCACGTAGCTTGTGCACCTGCTAAAGGCTGACTGTTGTATCTGCATTTTTAGGTACGCTGTATCTTGTCTCTGACAGTGATTTCCTCTTAATCAGTCACAAAAGGTGCAATAAGAAGAAACTACAACCTTTCTATTACACAGTTAACAGTCAGTCTGAAAACTTTAAACGTTTCTTTCTGTCTTATTTCATTTTTATAGTTACTGCTTTCTGTCTTTTTCTTATAAAGCAGTGGAAACCTGTGCTATGCTTCTTGTCATCACACAAGGAGGAAACTGCAGAGACAGAGGCACAGACATTCCCCAGTCTCCTCAATACTGTGTCATGTTTGGTCAAACAGCAGTAAATCACTAGGGGGAATTATTGATATTTCATCAGGGGGAATCACCCTCCACTGCGACACTTAACTCAGGCACCTCCGGGCGATGCACCTGAAGCTCCGGGAGCGACCCCGGGGGGCCAGGAAGTCACTTCATCACTTCAGCAAATTGAGTGCAAAGAAAAAAAACACGCATGCCAGGGAAAGGGAAGAGCGACACAGAAAAGGAGGAGGCGGTTGAAGATGGAAACTTTTTTATAGTTAAGAAAATGGAAAAGATAAAGAAATAGTCTACAGATGTATTAACCATTTTTTGTTGATCTGTATAAGAGGCTAAATGTGTTAATTTAGGTTTACTAGTTCTGCTTAAATAATTGTATCCATCAACATTTTCACAATTTATCTTTTGGAGATGGAGCATAAATCCATGAATTCCTGTTGCCGCCTACAGTATGTACATTCTGTGATCCCATAGTCCTCCCCTCCCCCAGTATGCGTGTACCGGATGTCCTCCATCAACTGTCTGTTTGTCAGATCTGAGGCTTGGATCGATCCCCCTTTCGCATTTGGTGGACTGATTACAATCTACTAATCAATGACACCCTCAGCCCTCTTTTCTCTCTGCCTCAATCTCTCTCTCTCTCTCTCTCTCTCTCTCCCCATCGCTTCTCTATTTGCTTGATAAGAACCATCAGAAGGACCTTTTTAAGTCAACCTGCTCCATTCCCATCCATACCAGCTCAGATTTAAGCAAGCAGAGTGGTGGGTTCAAGGCCCTGGTCAATACCTCCAATCACCTCCCTATTCACTGTAGGCTAGTGAAAAGTATTGTGGCGGTGGAAGTCCATTCAGGTGTCTGTCTGTTTGATGTGCTGTGTGTGAATGTTAGAGGAGACAGCTGATGAGTCAACCTTAAGGTCTGGATAAACCGTTAAAGTTCAGAAGGTTGAACATGAGACGCTGAAGAACGAGGAGGGACATTGCAAGGTGGAGTGTGTTCGATGCCTTGGATCTTTACTTTACTAGATTTATAATCTCTTTGTTATACAACAGTATGTCATCTAGTAATACTAATGTGGCTAGTTTTACCAGAATTGTGTTAATGACTTCATGTAATCACTTTCTCCAAACTACTGAATTTCATTCCACAAACGTTTTCTACTGTGTCGGCTTTGTCGAAGTGGTATGTGAGGTTGCTCTAAATTTATTTTTATACAATCATGCGCCTTTGAATCAGAAATATTGATTAGTAGAACATGTGCATGACATTAAGCTCATCATCATCTCACAGCTAGAAGGACCTGGGTTTAAATCCACCGTCTGTCTGGATGCCTTCCTGTGGAGTTTCTACGTTCTCCCTGTGCACACGTGGGTTTCCCGCAGTTATTCCACCTTCTTCTCACAGTCCAAAGACGCAGTTAGTGTAATTGGTTACTCAAAATTTCCTAAATTGCCCCAAATGGCCCAAAGGTGTGAATGTGATTGTGAATGGCTGATAGACTGGCGACCTGTCCAGGGTGTACCCCATATCTCGCCCAGTGACAGCTGGGATAGGTTCCAGCATTCCTGCAACCTCTAACAGGAAAAGCATTTAGGATAATGGATGACACTGACGTTACAATAATACTGAATTTAACATTATAAGCTTTTAAACTTTTAAATGATCCACCACACATGATGCAGGCTATTAGGTACAGCAGGAAGTTAGTAAGTGGCATTAAATTAAGATAAAAAGTAGTGGTTGCTTTTTTTATTATTGTTTTTTGAATCTGTAGTGGATAAAAAATCAAACCCCAACATATTTTAACCTCTTGCCCTAAATAATTACTCATCAAATATCAACCTACCTCTGCTTAATTAATTTTCTACATCTACAACAATAGCTGCAACTGTAGCTTGTTGAAATGTTTAACCCATTTCAGGCCTTGTTTATCTCAAATGCTTTAATTTTGGCTCTGCTTGCCTTTTTTATCTATAAGTTAGTGTTAGTGATAGATTTGTTCTCACAGAGTGATGTCCCGTGTGCTTGCGTCCTGAGTCGCAGAAGAACTGTTGGCACTTTGGTTGAAGTATCCCTGACTCATGTTTCAAAGGCCTCCTCACTTGATTGATTTATATTCCTCTCTTAAGCCTCCACACACAGTGGTCGGCCTCAGTTTCAAGTTGGGCTTCTCTGGGGATTGTACAGCTTTGCATACACAGCCCATAAAACATATGGAGACATGAGAAAGCGCGTAACAGACCAGGGAAGTTGATAAGTTAATCTCGTGATTTGTCATGTGGTTGTACAGCAGTACCTGGAAATTTAAAATAAACATACTATCTTTGTAATCCTGCAGGTTTTTCCACTCTCTCGCTGGCAGACCAGATGAGTCTACTGCAGAGTGCCTGGATGGAGATCTTAGTGCTGAGCATCGTGTTTCGCTCACTGCCCTGCGAGGACGAGATTGTGTACGCTGAGGACTATGTGGTGGACGAGGAGCAGGCGAGGATCTCAGGCCTGCTGGACCTGCACGTCGCCATCCTGCCACTGGTCCGACGCTACAAGAAACTGCGCATGGAGAAGGAGGAGTTTGTCACACTCAAAGCCATTGCCCTCGCCAACTCGGGTATAGTGAAGCTGCTAATAATTGTAATGGGGAACAGAATTTCCAAACATGAAAAGTGTTTCAAACTGAATTTTGAAGAAACATGGGGAGATGTACAAAACACCAATCAATCCAATCAGTCTTTATTTCAGGTTTCACTCATTAGGCATCAAAAATGTTAATAAACAATATGATAGAGAACATTTTTAGCCTCCAACGGTTCTTTATACGTTTCATTAAGTAGGGATCATCCTGCTGTATTGTAATTGTAGCCTTCCGCCCAAATATCCTTTACTTTGCTCTACAAGAGCAAAAGTGCCATGAGCTTGAAAGGAAGGTACATCTGTATGTTAAATCTCAAATAAATCAAGATAGTTGGCATTTAATTAAAGCAAACAAAGAAATAAAGCAAAAATGTCAAGTAATTGTCTATATCTCGTGAGTCGATCACAATGAAGGATACCCGATAAGAGGGGACAAATAAGGTCAAGAGGATGGTTGTTTAATGCAGCATGCCCCTTATCTACCCCCCATCTATATTTTAATTTGTATACACATGCGTGTGTGTGTGAGACTGTCACATTGCGCTCTCAGTTCTCTCCATCTCCATAACAGTAGCTGCCAGCGCACCACAGCCGAGGGAGATATATTTAGCATTTCATTAGGAAAACAGGGACTGTCAATAAAATGTGTTAAGTGGAGTGGAATGAGCGTTGGGGAGCGACGGGCCTCGTTTGTTCCAGTGTGAAGATGCTGCGCCCATATCGACAGTTTGCTTTTCATGAGGCCGGGCCTGTCCCCCACCAATCAATGCCTGTTAGGAGTCTTTTCTCCTGCCTGACTGAAAAATGAAAAAATGCTGAGGCCAGAGCTTTAGGCTTGTGATGACAAACTCTCCATGGGAGAGTGGAGAGAGGGGAGGATAAATGGGAGGGCTGGAGAGAGAGGGGGGAGGGGGTGTGGATGGAAAGACACGGATGTAAAGGTGAGGGAGAGGAGTGAGAGAAGAGGCAGGGGTTGAGCAGGAGGCTCAGGGAGAGCAAGAGGGCAACTTCGGCTCGTTTGAACGCGGTCTCGGAGAGCTTCGGCTCCAGGGGTCTTGTCAGTGTGACAGCTGTGGAAATTCATGGCCATTGATTTAGTAATTAGCGAAGTATCGACGGGATTGACGCCAGGCTGCTGACGGATTACATGGAAATTGCTTCTTCAAAGTTAGTTTTGCGTTCCAGCCCTAACCTCCTTCAACGCACACATGAAAACACCCGCGCTCCCTGTGCATTCACACACACTGACACACATTTGAAAATGTTTCTTTCCCTCTCCCCTCCTCTCTCCGTTTCACACACACACACACACACACACACACACACGCATATGCATACATGCTCACACAGCCAAACGAGGATCAGATCAGTATTAACATGAAGGTTTCAAATGAAGAGTGCTGGAACACATGTGCGGTCCACATAGCCTAGTTAATTTCCCAAGATAGAAACGCAATTTACACAGAAGGCGACTGGTAAAAGAGACTTAATCAGTCAGTTAGGAACATAATTAGCCTTGTACTTTCCTTTTTTCTGCCTCATTTACATGTTCATACACAGTTTTACTTCACTCCTCAACTTTCATGACACATAGCAGAGCTGATCTAATTCACTTGCACACTTCAGTCAGCAGACACATTTGGTTTAGCATCAGTAACACAATGTGTTTAGGGATAGATGTGTCTGTCCTATTCTGTGAGCTGTACCAGGATGAATTAATTCGACTTAGTTATTGTACTGAATTGAATTCATATTTTGCCGTGCAGAATTTTATCTATCGCTTAATCAATTGTGGATATGATGCATACACAGATTAGACCTGACACTGTTATTCTCCGCATTAAAATTGGCTAAAAAGCAAACCGCTGCTTGTCCATTGAAACACTCTCTGTCAGCTTGTCCTTTGGAGGACAGGCCTGCTTTTTTTTCTAACTTGTAGACCTATACGTAGAGAGCAGTTTTTAATAAGTCTCAACTGGTTTTATTTTAGAGCCTATACATAAGGGGGCCAACTGCTCTTTCTTATGGAAATGAAGGCCATCTGCTGCCATCATTCAGCTGAACGATATCCTAGTAATGCAGCCATCTGAATTCATTAGCAGGGGGGATGTATGTGGTCCATGATACCAAAAGAAATGAATCTTTTTTCTGTCCCACCGTATATTTATACAAACCTAGAGTACCTCTTTCTCTCTCTCCCTAGAGTCCTGGACACGCACAGGCATTTATTTAAGGAGCGTCATTAAGCACTAACAAGAGAAAACCTCTCACCAAAATTGCATGTTTGCAAAGACAGGATGCGGAATTTAAATGCAATGCAAGTTGCTGTTGTAGCTGTAAATCTTTTGTCACGATTCAGATCAATAGAAAATGTTTGCCTTGCATTTAACATTTGCTATGTTATATGTAAAGCTGCTTTAACTATTCTCTTCTTCTTTCCTCTCCGTCCTTCTTGCTTCAGACTCCATGCACATAGAAAACCTTGAGGCTGTCCAAAGGCTCCAGGATTCTCTCCACGAGGCCCTGCAGGACTTTGAGGGCTCCCACCACCCTGAGGACCCTCGACGGGCAGGCAAGCTGCTAATGACCCTGCCGCTGCTCCGTCAGACCGCCACCAAGGCTGTTCAGCACTTCTACAGTATCAAAATGCAGGGTAAAGTCCCCATGCACAAACTATTCCTGGAGATGTTGGAGGCCAAGGCTTGACATCTGGGCCAGATGTTTCACACACAGCTGCATCACCCAATGCAAGGAGAGGGACAGCCCGTAAAAAATCGAGGCAGTGTGCCAATTGACAATAAAAGAATGAAGCTTGGACAACTGAGTCATTTTAACGCTTTTAAATGGTAATAGACATAAAAGAAAAGGGACTTGAAATGATTTTTAAAAGGGTAAATATCAACTTGACTCACGTGGGATCATGACGATGTATATAAAGATGTTGTGTACAGAAATCGGGCAGTTCAGGTCTTGTTATAACCAGAGACCTATTGCTCTATATCACCTGAAACTTCTGTGAATTTTTTTCTGATCTTATTTTGTGTTATAAATGTAAAGAACCGTACGGCTATGTAGCCACATTGTGTTTTTTCTTTCTTTCATCCATGTTTTCTAATCTCAGTTGTTAAAGCAATGGTCTCTAACTGGTCTACATATAATATGTGAACTGTATATTGTGTGAAATTGCACTGGGCAGGGGGGGAATAGTCAGACATATTCTTATATTTGTCATCAAAGAAAGCTGTACCCACCGCGGGTATGTATGATTCTCAAATTCCTCGTGTTATATTTACCTCATAGTAGCTTCATTGACTCAGTGGTTGTAGTCAACTTGGTGCTTACAGGAGGACAGTGGTTGGCTAGTCATCGTAGTTCACGTTCAAGAGTTTGCACTAAGTGTCTACGGATAACGTGGCAATAATGAGGAGTGTACTGGCGAGCTCTGTCTGGTAACATTAAATCTTGATTAGTGGTTGTTGCTTCTACAAACCAGCCCCACTCCTCCACACTTTTTGTTCAGTCTCATACAGAAATACTGGCAACTAAACATACTGTGAAACATACACATGATAAGCTATATTCTGTGCTGTGTGACTCCACAAACGAAATAAACGTATGTATATACAGATAAACTGCACAATAACGAAACATCTATGCAATCTAATGCAATCTAATACATCCCATGATGCAACCTGATAGCCCTGCCATTAACATCAATATGAATGCTCTCTACGTGTGAGATAGGTGCTGATTCAACACTATGGTCTGTACCTCACTATAGTATTGTACTAGATTGCATTATATTGTATAGGTTTTGTTTTTTCTTATTTTTGCCCCCTTGTTTGGATTGTTTTCTAAAGCAAGTGTCACTATATTGACCTTAGTCCCAGAGTTGATCATATTATTATTACGTGATAACAGAGTCTGTATGCTATTCATCACATACCTGTGCTTATGTATGTGTGCTCATATACTGTACAGTGTGGACGACAGGGTAAAATATTGAGGCTCCAGGGAGATTTTCTGATCGTGAATTCCCAGATACTCAGCCAAAAGGGAGTCAAGACACCTTAGACGTGAGCGTCACGTTGTCATGAATGGTTATGAAACTACTGGGAACAGTAGGGAATTGACGATTCAGTTAATTGACATACATTTTTTTTCCAAAAAACAACAATAAAACAATTTTTAATTTGAAACTTCGTGTCAGAAAAACCTGCTAATTGAAAAAATCAACACTGTTGGTTAAGGCCCTAGTTAAACACGATTTCTCCTCTTTTAAACCAGTTGCCAAATTTGAAACACGTTTTCCAAACTGTGAGGTTGCTCATATATAAACATCAGGCAGCTGTAGAGGCTCAGGAGGCAGAACAAGTTGTCCACCAGCAACCTTGAGAAAACTGAACCCCAAAGTTGATCCCCTTCGTGTGTCCCTCACTTGTTAAAGCACCGGATAAAAGCGTCTGCCAAATGACTCCATGTAAACAAACAGCCAATAGAAATGTGTTGACACGCAGCTACATACAACTGCCACCGCTGAAACTTGTCAAATATGTTTTCCTGAGGAACGATTCTGCCCTTGATCCTTGCGACCTGTCTGCGTTGCGAGGTGGCAAGTTCAAATAAAAATAATGCACTGCACTTCTTATGACTGAGGATGTCGATGGCCACATCTTCAACCTGTTTTGATAAAACACTTTAGGTTTAAGTGTTTATGTGCAACAATATAATGACACTTGTGTTCCTAAGAATGCCTTGAATTGTACTTTGAATTGCTACAGCAGTGTGTTTTAGCTGGTCTATAATGAAGGTGCTAAGCATTTCAACTGACACTATTTATATGTTTCTCCACACGCTGACGGTCTGACACACTGAGGCGCACGATTTCAGTTTAAAACCTGTATATTCCAGAATTAATAGTAGACTTCTAGAGTGCAATATCTATCTATAGTAAGCCAGATGCCAAGTTATTCACAGAAAGCAATCAGAATAATGTGGCATCAGTTATCAGCCTATTTCTTCCTATCCTGATAACCTGAGCAGGTTGGATGGAACATGTTATCATAAAAATCAAGATTATACAACGGTAGAGTAATCAGCTGCTGATAGGATTTTAGTGAGACGAAGAACACGTTGAAGCGGTTTTGTCTTTAAAGTGTCAAGTGCCATTAGCTTTGCCCAAACAATAAGAAAATATAAAGCCAAGCAACCAGTAAGTACAGATGATCCCCACTGGAACAGATGCTATAGATTCACTGTAATGTAATGCATATATAATAATAACCCAATACAGTAGAGAATACAGTGAATACCCACGATGCACTTCCTCATATGTGTAACCAGCTTATCCAATCCAGTTGAAATTAGGGATGCATCACGTCTCTACAGTGTGAAGCCAAAGCTCAGTGTCTTCAGATACTAAACATTTTGAGGCAGTAGCTGAACATGAAGTGCATATGGACGATATTTAGAGTATTTTATTAATGGTAATAACTACAACATTCTAAGTATCCAGGTGTGCATCCATTTATTTTGAGCCCTACAACAGGTAAACTGTAAGTATTTGCATTAATTAATTCTGCGGTGTAGGACATGAACCTATCACGGCTGAGTGACGGTTAGAGAAGAGCGTTTCGACGAGCGCCATCAGTTCATGTGCTGGCTCTGTCAAATGTTAATGAACATGTTCTGGCCCAAAACTGGACCAAAACGTTCGTGTACCTCTTCTGTGCACTTTGAAGACTGAGAGCAGATAATTGTTTCCCAACTTTCCCTTCTCCCAAATTAATATAAGAAAATAAAAGAAAAATGCTTAATTTATTTTGAGAGTTCTAAAATGGTTCTACTACATCCAATTAATTCTAATTGTCTCCTAAGCTGAAATTCTCAATAGAAATGGAGCAATTAAATTTCTGCTTTGGCTCTACCTTGGGGACAAGAGACGTTTTATTTCGGTTGACGGTGGGGAGGGTTTGTCTAAACCTTTACAAAGGCAATTTCATGGGTGTCTGTAATTGTTTCATAACAGTGATCACTGGGCTATGCAAGGCAAATATGGCCACCTATGTTCCATGTGTTGTAGAGCGTCAGTCCCACATTTAGTTGTGCTTTGTTTACAATGTGGACATACTGTACAGTGCTATACACTGCAATTGTATTGTGCATATTTCACTATATTATACTGTAGCTGCTATGCATTGATATGACTGATCACTTGTTTAATTGGCCACTTTAATTAATGTTTCATGGTGTTTTAGCAACTTCAACACTAATGTAGAGCCCACCTGAATAGCTGTATAAAACAAGTCATAGTGTTGAGTCAAAGGGTAAATTACTCAAGTTAGAATACATCTATTATTCTTGGTCCAAGGTGGGATATTCTCTTATTTTCTTTTTTTTCTATGTCTTTGTGTCTTTTTGTTATCAGCACAGCAGGACGTATAGCAAGTGGAGTCGTCTAGACCCTATACCTCAATTCATATTTTGAAAATTACACTGGGTTTGGAAGCGGGCCATGGGCTCCTCCTGGGAATCAGTGGCACAGAAATAAAGTGACATCACTGACTGGGTATTAAAAAAATGTAAATGAACCTATTGCGACTGGGGAACACGTTCCTCCTAGGAGAAAGCTGCTTATTCGCTGTTCCATTTGTGGACTTATGTTCGTGCACTCTGAGATGACGAGATTTACATAAAACACGGAGGAACCTCCCCGGCCATTCTGGTCCGCAGTGTATAAAGGACCCCACTAAGTGTATGTACCATAGACATGTGGTTACCCAAGAGGTTTACTCCCTTCAAAAGCAATATCATAGCAATTGATATATGAATCAAGTTAAAAGGGAGTTTGGGTTTATTTAAATTATAAACTAACCCTGTGCTCGGTAAAGGGCGGGGTGAATGTGACACACAGTCCAAAAGAGGAAAACTTGCAGAATGACTAATAAGCAAAAAGACAACCACAGCTGGGTTTTACTGGACAGTACTGTGTGGCATCTTCTGGTGTTTTGTTTGTTGTGTTCATGCCTACTGTACCCACGTGTAAATATATGCTTTTTTGGAGTGAGTCAGATCTAACAGTGCACTGAATGTACAGTGACAATAAAATCACATGGTTTATGTAATCGCTGCAAATGATTTTTATTGAAAAATACACTCAAGTTCAAAATCAACCAATCCAAAAACGTTCTACTACTTAATATGTAATATATGCTTTAAGAATTAAAAGGTCCTCTGTTTGAGGAAAAGAATAAACAAAACAAAACAAAAAACAACCACTGTTTTGCATGAACATGTTTTTATCAAAGTGTTTTTTACCAGAACCTACTGACCTGATGAAGGCTATTTGTGATCTATTTGTTGTCATGTCCACGTAGAAAGGACAACTTGGCTTTGACTGTTTTTTTTTTTCTTTTTTGAGAATTCAAAATACTGATACTATACAGTGTAATATAATTTCATTTTATTGGCAGAAAAAAACAAGGTCAAACAGCAAATCACCCTTTAAAGATGAAAACAGGCCAAACTAGAGAAAAATAGGAACAAATATGAAACAAAATAACAACTAGGCAATGGAAAGATAAACTTAAACCATAAATCCAACACTCAATCCAGGACTAACTTACAAGTGAACAAAACATGAAAATAAAATCTAAATTAATGAGAGCAGGGTACCTATCTATGACTGTGTGTATGTGTGTGTGTGTGTGGCAGAGGACCAGGTCATAATTGAGCAGTGGAGTATCCAGGAGGGTACTAACATGGGAAACTAAAAAACAAAGGAATATAAAAAATGAAATATGACGACATAGAGCAAATTTTTAGAAATTTGCCGTAAAGTGCTGAGGCTTTTAGTTATTCACACAGTAGATTAGTAATATTAAACCCATGCTCTAATTAGAAACATCTACTGTGTATCCAGAGTTATAGTACAGCTTTTACTTCATCTTGAGATGAAATATACCGTCAAACGGTGCCTGGCATGAGCGATCGTGTGTGTGTTTGCATCTACAGTACGTGTGTGTCTATATGTGAACTTGTACATTTAGCAAGACAGTGCCTTAGGGTGTAACGGCATCCTCCTGCCCCGACTGTCAGTGTGTTAGCTGTCTACACAACATCCCGTTTGACCTTGTGTTGGTTAAAACACCGGCTGAATGCACATCTAACACCCTGTTTTCCTTTGTGGTGCAGTCCTGTGGAAGTCATTTCATTTACTGGGCTTTCAACTTCAGCCAATATGGAGGCTGAGAGAGTAGGACCGTGTTTAATCAGTCTGCCACAAATCATCCCCCTAAACAAAATCAACTATGATGTCCAGCGAAAATATCTCTCAACCAAAGATTGAATTAAATAAATAGATGGGCTTGTCACTTTTTCATTTTTTATTTATTCTCTTGGCACAGATTTGCCCACCACTCCATGTTGTTGTTGGGAATAACAACTGTGTCTTAACTTGTAGATTGCTCTGCACAGTGTATCAGTGTTATCAGTATTTAGGCTGTGCACACTTGGTCTGCACTGGAAGTTAGGGACTGCTGAGAAACAACTGAAGCTGTTAAGAAAATAAACTGCTAAAAAACAAACGTAAATAAGTTTAAAAAGTGGAGAGAAAACACCACTGTTTGTCTTATGAACTGATCGTCACTGCAGCTCTTTTCTCACATGACTGTGAGCACTTTTCCCCCTGTTTTAGTCATGTGGAAGAGAATTAGGGCATGGCCCACTGTCCTCAGAGTGACTTTCCATCTTGTAAACCATATTTTATTTTCCTTAAATCATCATCTGTCTGTGCTGAAGAAGGGGCACTGACACTGTCACAATGTGGTCTGTTAATCAGCCAACACTGTTAGTGCAACCTTGTGCTGTCGCCACCATCTTTAGCTCCAGTGCTGTACACTCACACCCCTTCATTTACCTCATGTGTGGATTATTCAGCAGCTGAAGTGAGAGTCCACTGAGAATAGGCTGTAAAGTGTCAGTCATGGTTAACCAGAGTGGTGTTGTCTCAGACAACACAACTAGGTGAAAGTGAGTGAAGGAGATAGGAAACCATCAATATGCTCCCTGTGTAAATTGAAGAAGGTCATGATTTATGGCTCCCGGCCAGAGCATACATACATGCTGAATTTACTCTTTTTTTCCCTCTCTCTCGTCTGGCTCAAGGACAGGTAAGGGTGCCTTTCTCCGCAGCTCATCCCCACCACCATGCAGTCTGTGGCACTTCGTGATGGACAGCCCTGAGAGCAGCCAGTGTTTTTCAAAATGAATTGAGCGCCATCTATAGGTGGCCACGGTGACTGAGTGACGGTACCTCTGGAGCGTGGAGAGTGCAGGCTGGAAAACGGCGATCAGATCTACATGAAATTGTTGCTTTTACCCACCTGTAATCGTTTTCCTCCACCTGCTCCTTCAGCTTTTTCATCACTTCACCAGTCACGTCTGTCTTTCAGTCTCCTTATAGTCATAGACTCAGACAGAGAGGGGACAGCTGTGGGTTTTCTAAGGCCTCGCAACAGCTGCAAACTCCGCATGGCATTGCATCTGTTCAAGTCTCGCAGCAAAACAGCCTGTATCTAAACTAAAGCAAGTACCATTACAGTTCAGAGAGGGGTTCTCTCTGGTCTTACCCTATTAACCAGTGAGCAGATGGAAATTATATGGCAGGGTGTTGGGCCTGAAAATGGACTTGCAAACATCTTGCTGTCTCAAACAGGCCATTTAAAATGGGACAATTTAAATAAGGCCACATGAGAGAAATCAGGACTTTGCTGTAGATTCATTCGAAGTGGCGCAATGAATATCATGAAGTCTTCCCTGGATCTTTATTATTTATTTGGATGATTTATTATGTCTGGTTGCCTCCGATGTTGTTACTTTGCCTTTGCAGGGAGCCAGACGTAACAAATGGAGCGCTCATTAGCATTTGACCTCCACATTATGCTTTGTTTACCTGCCTCTCCTCACCTCTATATCTCCTCAGACAAAATCAGGGCTCTCACAGAAGGCTCTGAGTGTGACACAGTTTTGTTACTGGGCGGTAAAGGTAAGTACCACATTTGCATTGCAAGATTTCTCAAACTTGAGCATGCAGAAACATGGAAGGGAAAAGATGCTCTGCTCCCAGGGGACATAGCCACTCCCTGACGCTGCCATCTAGGCTCTAGAGTCTTGACAACTGCTGAAATCCCAAGAGATTATAGAAAGAAGTATGAACAAAGTTACAGTAAAGCATCACTGGCACATCCTGTTGTGTGAGGGGAAAACACTGCTGTGTTTGGTTTGAAAGTTGTTCACTGCTAATTGCTTATGAGCATAAATGTTATGAATACTTAAAAAAACAGAAGTGTGTGAATTAACAGCACATGTTTGTGAAAAGGTTCGTCTATAGTCACCTGTGTAATATGTAAAACAATTTGTTTGCAGATGCATTGAAAAAAATCAATGTTGGTTTCTATAAGTGGGTCAGAAATGTAGTTTATTGCGTCCAAGAGAAAATACTTGATACAAACTAGCAGTAATATCAAATCAAATTTAAAAAATGAATTAAATGTAGCTGAAAACTAAAGAAAAAAATCATTACAATTGCAATTACATGCTCTGTGCAGTACTGACGTTTCCACATTTCTTGGGCATACTCATCCATAAAGTATGAGTAAAGAGAATCATAAGCAACAAGTAACGGCAAAAAGGCAAACATCCACAAAAATAAACCTACACACACACACTATGTTACCAGACTGGGGGGTGTGGCAGAGAGCTGTGTGTGCTGTAGTTAATTGCTCAACGAGAAACTGTTCTCTAATTTATTTCTTGCCTGTCCATACAAGAGTGATCATGAAACCCCATTCATTTCACAGAACACAATTTTCATATTTAATGAGCATGACTCCAATACAATTACAGTAATTAGTCAAATCTCACTCACGGCCAATGGAGCTCACCACCATTATTAGTGGATCTTATTAATGATGTTGCACATGTGGAGCTCACAGGGTAATTGAGGGCATGTGTGGTTATGGGAACAGGGGTACTGGGGATTGGAAAGCAGAGGTGCTGTCAGTCTGTTTACTGTCTATATTGGGCTTTATGTTAAGTGGAGTCTTGCTTCATATTAACTTTGAAATTATCAAATACTGTGATAGGTAGTGCGAGTGATTCAACAACATGCCTTATTGTTACCCAGGGTAATGTAAGTTGTGCATGAATTAACTATATTTCACTGTTTTTGGAAAGATACATCAGTTTGTTGCGCCGTTATTTGACCTGAAAGCTGATATTTTACAAGCTGCTTTAAATAATTATCATATCAGTTCGCAGCATCACTGCTGTGTACCGCACCCAGGAGGATCACAACAAAAGAGACAAAAGTAGGATCTGGAGAAAGAAGCCCATTTACTGTGAGTGATTATACTGCAGTGTCTGACATTTTAGAGGTTTGTGGAGCTTCTCTTTACAGACTGATCCTTATTAAACCTGCTACACAGAACTGTGTTGTATCAGCAAGACTTTACAGTAGCAGTAGCACTTTGTATATACACTGTTATGGAAATTACTTACATCTTATGTTGTTTCACATGCTTTGAACCAGTTAGTGTCAGGGTCGGTGTTTATAAAGAAACAAGTATTTTAGTCAGAGAATAGTGACTTAACGGCCTCTTATCCAATTAAGGTCAGTGTCACCGCTGAGTTAATGAGTGTGACACCACAACAGAAAACCATCTATTAGCACAACATAATTAGCGGAACATGGTGGAATTAGACAGCAGCAACGACAGTGCTTTGGTGTTTTTGTAATTAAACAGTGGAAACGACAACAATCAAGCCAGATCTTAAAACCTCAGTCTCTTTCAAGCAAGTGAGGACGGGTATTGTTTTTGGGAAAGCTCCTGAGACGAGCCTGCCGTCGTGTGAAGTTTAAATTATAGTTGAAAGACGAGCTGAATGTGAGGGAGGTCATGACAACAATGTGGGGGAATTAACGGAGGCCAGACGCTCACACTTACTGTACTGCGGGGGCCATGTTCGTTTCAGAGGAAGGAATGATTGTAGAATAATATTTCAGCCTTGCAGAAAAACACGAGGCCTTGGATCTAATGAATTTACTTGGAACAAATTACAAGCACAGATTAAAGTTCCATATGGTGCCGTATCGATGCCACTTTGACAGAACACAAACAGAAAACCTTGATTTGTTCATGTTTTACACAAAAGAACATTTTCCCATTTAAAAAGATAACTGGGTGCGACGTTGTTATCATAATGTTCTTATGATAACTATTCAACGCAATAGTATTTATGTAGTAATGTACAATACTCTAAATAAATATAATCAAAATGTGTTTCTCTTTAATTACTTTAAAGCAGCTTTAAAATAAAATGTTATTAGTAGCGTGGATCTAATGGTGTTTTAGAGCATTTACTCTTTAACTATGTGGAACTACGTAATTAACCAGTAATTACAGAGAAATTGTAGGAATAATGTTCTTTATTACAATTGACTTGAAACACGGAAAAGCAAAACACATTGCTGTCAAAATAACATCACATGTATGAAGTGAGATGAAGATTTTGTCTTATTTTTTATTATTTCCTGAGAATAAAAGCCCTGAATAAAAAGTATGTTTGCTTTCCACTACAGTGCATCTTGGAGGAATGAAGGGTGGAGGTTAGGGATCGTGTTAAGATCATCAAATCAACCATCCAGGTTCCAGTGACTGGGAATGACCATATCAATGCACTTTGATTTTTTAATAAGATCACAGCAGAAACTTTCCAGTTCTGTTGCTTGGTCATCTCATATCCTCATCTTATTTGTCTTGTAATTATAAAATATGTACCTGACTAAATAAAATACCTGCAGTGTATGTTCTCACAAAACACTACTGGTGCTTAGCACATATCATATAGGTACCACATAATATCACACTACATATCTATTAGTTAAAATATACCTACACTATAAGTTCTTGCAAGTTTCCTCCAAATTTTAATATTGTTTCTAACATGTATATGTACCATGTGATCCATGTCTCCCTATGTTTAGAAATTATTTACACTAATACTACGTTTTTAGCTATTTCCTGTTACCATATAACTGAAAATACATATTGTCTGACTGTTATTGTGTTGCTCAACTACTCAATATAACTGACGGTGCCTTTGCAGAGTCGCTGTGTCATGTCATTCCTCCTACATACAGGTCCAGACCTGATTCTCACAGCATGGAGGTTAGTTACATTATGAAGTGAGGACGACTTTATGCAAATGTCTAACTTTTCTAGAGGATGTGTGTTCAGCTCCTCCTCCAGAAGACCAACAGAAGATCTGTATAACCCAGAAACACGAGACACCTGAGACACAGCGAGTTTGGCCCCATTTATACTTTTATTTTCTAGAAAATGTGTAAAGTTATTACAACTTTAAATGGTAAATAATTTGTTGATTGCATGACATTTCTTACTACAGTACCAATGAAGGTGACATTCGTGGTTTTGAGTAAAATGCCGTGTCCTGTCAGCCTCGACAATATCAGCCATATGAAACACACTTTCAGAGTATTGATATTAAAGTTATAAAGTATTGTATCACATAAATGCTAACATTGTTGCTACATTATGAGGTAATTGATTGTGCTGATTCCCCAGAGGTCAAAGAAATAATTTATCTCAGGTTTAAATAAGTAGGTGACACTGGCATTGCGTTCCCAATGATCAGTTGACCTGAAAGTGTTTCATTTGTTTGTGGACAGTAATTCTCCTCTGTGTCAGTGCTAATAGTGAAGCGGTGGTGAGATGCTTTTCATTCTGAACCGACTGATTATTCTTACAGCAGTATACTGGAGGGCAGGCCTTGTTAGTGATGTGCTAATGTGACATTAATTGCTTTTACTTTTTCACTCCATTAAGAGGCTGCTATCTGTTTCAGGAGCCTGGCCAGATGGTTTATCGGCTCCACTCTGGCAGCGGTGTTTCTAATGGACTGAAGCGTGGAGCTGTAAAATAACTGCAGCAACAGGTGACCAAGAGAAATACTCATAACTGAACTGCAAGTGTGGAGGTGTACAGCACCTGAGAGGCAGGAAAGTATGTAAGTGTTTTTTAATCAAGTGATGATGACAAATATCTAGAAATTTTCAAACCTTTGACCTCAGATAAATCAGCTCTGATTGTTTAAAGTATTTTTAAGCTTTTCTTGAAAGAGCAGATTCATTCATTGTAAATATTGGCAGATATTGACTACATGCTGAAAACAAGGCCTCCACATTGAGCAGTAAAGCCAAGACCAGGGTCAAATGCTAAATAAGAAGAATGTGGCACTAGAGGCATACAGGGGAAACCTCTTCCTCCGTGTC
>OMLM01000372.1:0-22561 GCA_900302695.1 Helostoma temminkii
AACATGGCATATTTGGTACAGAACTTTTATTCATGCAAAACAACTGTAGTCATCAGATCCTTATCAAAGAAAGAAAATCCATTGTCTATTGTAACACAGTTTTTACTGGAATAATAAAAATAACATTAACAAGCATGTCACGAGATATATCAAAGCTGTCAAATCCCATTTAAAATTTTAAAAAAACATAAAACTGGAGCGAAACTAAAGACAATGACACCATAGAGAACACAAACAAAGCTGCGGGAGCCAGGCAGGATTAAACTACTCCTTCCTCAGGGTCGATGAGTGTGGTCCTACTGGAGAACACATCAGCCAACATGTGTTTGGGGATCTCTGAGCCACGGACACGCAGGGTGTAGCAGGCGTCTTCCACTTTGCCCAGGCTCTGTCGCAGTGTGTGCAGCTTCTTAGAGACTTCGTATGGGCCTGTATTCCCAATGTAGGAGAAGCCGTCGTGGATCTGCCGCAGGAACTGGCTCAGCTGGAAGGGTGTGTCAATGTCGCCATTGCCCACACTGCTGATGCACATGCGCATCAGCTCCCCGGTCAGGTCGGCCACACCAAGCAGGTAGTCCGAGGGCGTCACCTGGAAGGTCAGGACCTGAGCTCCTACAGACAGGGCTTCAACTGAGCCCTAATATGAAAACATGATGAGACAATATAAAAATCACACATGAATGTCAACAAAGCATGATTATGGTTTTACTACAGTTCCAACTATCTAGATACCAAATACCACACAAAGTGGACAAAATTTTATAATAACACATAATCGCAAATACACTATATAGTGCCCTACGTCACTAGTCCAAATGGTCACTCAGTTTTTGAGTCTACACACATAGATAAAGTCAGACTTAATACTAAGTCAACGCTAAGTCAACATCTGCTAGCAGCAGCTTCATATTTAGTGAGAGTGGTATTGATCAAACCCACTGCATGAAAGAGAAGAAATGTATCCAAAATGGTCACACTATTCTTTTAAATATTTTTTGTATTGTTAAAACTTGAAACTAACAACAGCTGGAAAACATTTCACTGAGATGGTTACGTTAAAGTATTTGTATTTACCTTTGCATCTGCCTTCTCTGTTTTCATGAACACCAGTCTTGCGTTGATCTCCTCCAGGCTGATGAGGCTGCGATGACGAATATAGTGCAGGAACGAAGCGGCCTCCACGTACTCCTGGATCCCTAAAAGATGAGATCACATTAAAATGGATCAGCCCAAGCAAACATATCCAGATGTTTTGCTTCTCCAGCACATTAATCTAAATGGAAAGATTTTAACAGAGTGCCTTTATTTTTCTATTCATGTGCTTGTATGATTTACTAAAAAAAATACTACTATTACTAACTAACTATTACTAAAAATACTACACTAAAGGAAGTGTATCAAGTATGTATCAAGTGAGCACAGCATGTAGAGTGTGTATAAACACTACACTGTATCTGCTCAGTATAGATCACAGATACAGATAAAGATTCGCTTAAAAACCTGTTTCCTGTCACAATCTTTTGATTGAACAACAGTGGCCATTTTTTGTGGCGGGCTGAGATGACCCCTCATTTGTTTTCTGGCCCTGTGTAAACAAGAATCAAATAATCACAGGACGGAAGACTTTGTGTCTGAAGTTTACTTTTGGAGCGACAATTGAACTTCAAAGGGGCTCTAACTGTGTCGTTAACTACAGCAGAGAGCCCTGAGTAGGATCTGGTTCATCTCCACTTCACTTGGAATGACTTTCACTTCTTTTGCAAAGTTTTATTTCAATCACACCAACAATTGCAAGGGACAAAGCCTTGTTAGCCATATTAACCACTATATAAACTGTGTTTTTGACCATTTGGTTTTATTAAAAGCTCATGAAAAGCCATTTTCTCGTACAATTTTATTTTTTTCACATATAAGATTTCTGTAACTCCAACTCATGGCGTAGATGCAGTATGTGTTTACATTCCTACTAATTGTTTGTGAACTGACTCTGTTTTCCGTTCACAGCATCACTGAGTTATTTTTATCTCAGAGAAAGGAGTGTGTTCACCAAGCTACCAGCAACACACCTGAAAGTCTGTGTAGGCCTCCACAGTTTTGCACACGAGGTAAGCACAGCAAGGGAATATTTGGTTCTGCATACAAGCTGTTATTTACCTCACTGCATCATGCGATGATGCAACAACCCCAAGGATGTTACCCCAGGTAACATCTAGGAAACTAAAAGCTACTCTTACAGTGGCTAACATACAACGTTCATGAGTACACTGTGAGAAGAACACTGCACAGCATTGGTGCCACTGAAAGTGTTTCAGTGATGTATTTAATAGGTTTCCTGGTTTTCATTAATTTGATGATAAAGGGATGTACAAGATTTTTATAACCTTTTTAACAAAGAGCTGCCATAAAAAATATGAAACGTTACACAGGCTGAGTAAGGCAGGTGGAGTTCAGTTCCTGAGTTTACTGGCAGGCGTTGTTCATGTTACAGTAGTCACTGTACTCAGAAGAGGCAGGTTTGCTCACTGAAATCCAGGAAAATAATTAAAAGCTGGTGAAGATAAAGTGCCTCTGACAAAACCAACTGGAAAAATCTGGAAAATCTAAAGATTTTACCGGTACAGAAAAGTTGAGGTCTAACTCTAAATACTATATGTTCATGTACACAAATTCTCTGAATGCTCTGAAAAGGCCCACAGATAATATTAAAAAAAATATATAGATAAATATATCATCACCCACAGATGGTACAAAGCTTAACTGAGTTTAATGTTTGACCTGATAGCGGTTCATTGAGTTGCAGATGAACCTTGGAGCCCATCCAGTACATTTGTGTTTTCACTGCTAGCAGGATCAAGCTAAAGAGCTTATCAAAGCACCATGTTGCCTGTTATCAGTGGCCGTTTTGTTCAGATTTAACTCACAATATCTTTAATGGTCCTTAGTTAAAAAAAAAAAAAGCCCAGAGACTTCCAGTCAAGATTATCTGAGGGGCCCATGCAGTGAGCCCAGTCTCAATCTAATAAAGACGATAAAAATGGAAAAAAGGAAAGGTCTAATTGGTGGGAAATGCAACTGGTCACGTCGCGGAGGATGCAGCAGTGATTCATGAGTGACCACAATCTAAAAATGACTTCCCCAGTTGCTAGATAACAGCTCGCTCTCGCTCCCAGTAATGTTTTCCTCCAAACTCTGCAGACATTTTGGCTACGCTAACAAAAACTGATATTGATGCTAGAGGGAAAACAACTTTATCAGAGGGTGTGTCTATCACATGCAAGCCTGCATCAAGGTCACGCTCTCACACTATCGGTGACTTTACAATAAAGCATAAAATGGAGATTGAGTTGAAAGCAGCCAAGATAATTCCTCTTAAAAGCTCCTGTGTAATGTTTAAATGCTGGATTTATTGTTTAAAGACATGTCACAAGTTTGTAAAAACAACAGATTTACTCATATTTGAAGGGCCTTAAATTAATTAAAATACTAATGATTTTACTTACATTACTTACTATATCCAACACATTTCTTGATTTAAAAAAATCAAATTAAATCAAATGAAAAATATCCAGTTTGCTCACTGTGCATTAATGTTGACAAATGTCGAACACCATTTTTCTATAAATATGTTATTTCTAAAATACTTATGTATTTAGTACAATATTCCTTCTTTGTGTTAGAAAACCTCCAGCTCAGCTAGTTTTGCAACAAAAAGACTTTTGGATGGTGTCCAAGACAGACTTCTGAACGTATGGGCATGTCAGAACTGTTGATACACTTGAAAAGACCTGAATCTATCCTTAAGGACAAAGGGAGTTAAATCAAGCATAATAACAAGGCGCAGCATTTCAGGTAATATCAGAAAACAAAATTAAATACAAAGACCGTTAGTGGGATTCACATATAGCTGTACGAATCTCATAGCATTCAGATATTCATTACTCCACAGTTAGACAAACTGTCTATAAATGAGGATGATTTATTTCTGCGGCTCCTCTCTATATAACTGATGGCCCAGAAAAAAATAAGGCCAGATGACAGCTGAATGCTTAAAGGAACCACTGGATCTGGTTAACATCTCTGTTCGTGAGTCTACATACACAAATCATGAAGTTCACTGCAGGACAAAAACAATATTACTGCATGCCTGAAGTTTGCCAAAGAGCAACGTGACACTTCACAACTGTACTGAGAAAATGTCTGTGGACTGATGAGACTAAAGCTGAAATGCTTGAGAAGAACAATGAGCACTATCCATTGTGTAAGAAATGGCACAGCATACCAACATGAAAACATCATCCCAGTGGCTAAGTGCAGTAGAGGGAGCCACATATTTTATGACCAATTAATGCAGAAAACCAGGTCATTCTAAATTGTTCACATATCGTTTCATACCACTGTAACTAAGTTATATACTTTTATTAATGTTATTAAATTAGGAATGTTTTCAGTGAAAGGATTGATGTCACGTACATCTTGGGGCTCTAATGTTGAGGAAAAAAATAACTTGTACCACATGCTGTCAATATATTTCAGAATAAATATTTGTATTTTTGTGACATGTCAGGGAAAACAACTCAGTAATGCCAAACTTCACAGGTTTGAGCTGAAGTTGAAAAATAGGTCACAGCTCTTTCATCACTTTGTATTCCTGGAAATGTTTATATGCTAAACTTATCTGACTAATGCCTCTCAGCGTGAGATCATAGAAATCTCTTTGGCTTCATTAAAAGTGGTTCATTTGTCTGCTTCTTTCTGTACCACAGTGTTTTTGTCATTTGCATTTCTCTGCTTCACATTTGCAATCCTTTTATATTTAAATTATTTACCCATGAACCCACACGACTAGTTAAACAGAAGGTTAACAGGTGTTCAACATGTCTCCATGAGCCAAGTAAACAAATGATTACTATTGTCAATCATATTTCCAAATTGGTATCTTTGTTTGCTTTGGATTTTAAACAATATTGCATGCACTCACATGCAAGACCACTATACAGTGAAACATTATAAGATAATCAAACAATCACACAGGTTTATACAAAAATCATTTGCCATTTTAAAAAACATATGAGGTATATGAAAACTCACCTGGAGTGAACGCTCTGTGAAACTGATAGATATCCTCTCCTCTAAGCTCTTCAGCAACTTGACCAATTTTCTGCCTGACTCCATCTAGTTTGACGTCTGCTTCCTTCAGAATATCCTCTGCATCTGGTACACTACCGTTACAGAGAAAACCCAGAAAATAAATTAGATACCGGGGTTCACATGATTTTGGAAGCTTATTTAAAACATACGATTTTATTATTGTGTTATGTGAATCCTTTTGGACAGTCACATATGTATATGCACACAAACAGCAGTTTCCTGAAACTAAAAACTGAAGCATGAAGACTTGAAGTGATCAATTATTACTCTACTAACTATAACTCTGAATTAGCATTTTAATGTCATTGCACAGGTTCCCTTCGATTAGCTCACTTTCAAAATTATAGCTAAAGACCGATTACTGATCCAGTATGAATGATCTACAGTTGCAGTCAATTGTTCAAGCCCCTCTGCAAAATAGGTGTATTAGCAAAACTCATAAGCTTTCGGTTGTTTGCAATGAACAAAGCAAACAAGAACAACTTATATAGCTCAACACAATTAATGTTAAAAGTTGTTTCCTCACATAAAATCTACTTGAGATTGCATTACAGTCTCAAAATTATTCAACCCCCTGAATAGAATCACTTATAAGAGCAAACATTTACAAGTATTGGTGCAACTACTCAATACGCATGCGTGCTTGAGACAGAGAACATCAAACACCTCAACAGGCCAGAGAACTGCATGTTAGACACATGGCCATGTCAGAAGAATTGTTAAGAAAGTTATGTGATCATTTCACAAATAAGTAAAAATAAGTAACAAAATCACTAAATGTTCCTAAAGAGACATTGTTGGACGCATAGTTCATGAGTTCAAAGTTAAAGAAACAGTGGCTACACTACCTGGAAGTGGCAGAAAAAGAAAGCTATCAAGAGCTGGAAATGAGGCCAGTGACTGTAAAAGACCTGCAGCAAGCCTTGATAGCAACAAGCCCTGATGTTTCAATTTGCACAGTAAGGCCCTCACACTCAGCGCTGAAGATTTACAAGCCAGAACTCAAAGACATACACCACTACTGACCCAAAAGCACAAGAAAATCTAGAGCCACTTTGCTCAACATTATATAAATAAGGAGTGTTGGGATTCTGTTCACGCCGCTCTGTGCAACTTTTCAGTCCTATGGATAAACAGTATGTCTGGAGGAAATAGAATGAATCATATGCTGAAAATAACACTTTACATTTGTAAATTTTGCCAATAAACCTAATTTGTTGTGGGGGTTAAATAATTTTGACAACTGTATTAATGCTTTAATGTTATTTTAAAATGTTGCTGATTATATCAACAGTTCAGTAAAAGCAATGTTCAGTTTCCAGAAAAACAAAACAATTAAAACCCAAACTATTGTAAATCATCAAACTGTGCAGTATATATAAAGAGCTGTACTGATTCCCATGTATTCTTACAAGAGTACGTACCTGGTCACTCTATGTAATAGAAAAATGGTCCTCTTGCTTTCAATGGTAATGTCTCGAGAGATCTTAACAAGACGCTCATATTTGTCGTGTTTGGTGTCAAGCTCCTGCTGGAAAACTTCAAAATGGAAAGAAAGGTGTATTCAAAACAGGACACAGCAGCCATATGAGTGAAAATGTAATCAAAATGCAGGTGTAGTTACCTTTGAAAGCAGCAAAGACAGGCGAGGATGGGTTGGCACTCACGTCACGATCCTGCGCTGAGTCTGAATTTTTCTGTGAACATCCTTCACCTGACAACAGACAGAAAAAAGGCAGGTGCATGCTGTAATTATTCCTTCTACCTGATTCTTCCTTGGACTTCTGACTTTAAATATTAAACACTCTATGTATCATCTTTGTCAGGGTTTAAACAATTAAAGTACTAAAAGTCAGGATACATGTGGGTCTGTTGTCCTAATGCTGCTCTTTTAATGTCTAGTCAATGCACAAACCTAATGGCGTGTAATGCTAAATCAAATCAGGCAATGAATAAATTCGAGTTAACCGTATAGCAAACAGCATTTCATAGATATATGGCAGACTAGTGCATCACTACGTCATTCAATCAATCATTTCTAACTGCAGGTTAATGCCTACTCGGAGTGATAGTTTAGTAAGTCTGTTGGTGGCTAACTAGCTACTTAGTTGGGTGATTACACCGCTTGTGACTGACATTAACCAACAGTACACGTTGTATGAAAACGTTACTCTTGGTTTAGTTCCAAAAGTTGAACATACCTTCTCGTTTCTTCATCCTTTCAGTGTTGCACTTTATTCTTTTAATGAATTTAACTATTTTAACTATTTTAATCTCAGAGTTGTGTTTTAACTGTTTTGGCCAAACGCTCGTGCTGCCAAACAGATGTAACAAGCGCAGTATTTAACTACATCTGTCAGGAATTATACAGGTTATAAGACAAAACATTCCCGCTTACTCAGAAAAATAACAATCTCTGAACGATAACAGACAAACTGTGTAAAGTCGAAACATCCTTAAATGTGAAAATATCGGTAGAAATCGTGTTTTAACAACAGGCAATCACACGGTCTTCATTCACTGCGGGGCTTTTGCGCTGTTTAATCGCGTGGCCAGGATAGTGCATTGTGGGAAATGTAGTGCCAGAAGACTACTCATTTATTATAACGTTTTCCAGCTTTCTAAAGTAATGTGTAAGGGAATTACGAATAATACTTTTAAGGTGCTGAACACATCTAAAAATAGAAGTGAACGATTAGAGCTGATGTGTATTAATTTTCTCTCTTTTTGTTTGTTTGTTCTTGATGAATTAGTTATTTGTTGCATGCACTGTAATTAGAAACATATTCTTCACACTTACTCAGGAGGAGGTAACACTTACAGATTCTAAATAAAACTCACACTGAGCAACCTCCAGACTGTCATCCCAGACTGACCTGTGTCATTTGTTGCTATTAAAGTATGTTTCATCCCACGTTTCTTGATCAGATTACTCTCTTCTCTCCAGCAACCCCTCCTCCTGGGACTCGTGCAGACTGTGTACGTGCCACACGACTGGTGCCAACTTGAGCTTGCGCTTTGCCCCTACACAGCATAGCACTCTATCGTTTATCACTTATTACAGTGATAAACGATAGACTCCACCAATCTATGCAATAACATGTTAAAACACAACTTTAAGCCTCATAAAATGAATAAATATTGGTACAATATGAAATTTGAAAACTGGTGTATGTCCGGCTCAGACACTATCATGACTACTAAACTAATCAGTTTATCGACACAGCAGCAAGAGGTTTATGCAAAATATGCTTTTGTCGTGCGACAGGAATTTCACATATGCGAGTCAGGAATGGGGTCAAAACACGCTGACGTTGACGTTGTCTCATGAGGCCTTCAGGTGCTCCTCTCAAGCTCCAACATTCAAGTTTTCCAACTGCTGGGTTTTTAACACCTGTGTTATGGAACAGTAATAATAACAGCACAGCGACTTTTATAGTGTTTTTTTTTTACAAATTGTGTGACAATTGTATTTATGAAGATGTACATGGCTATTTGTGCTTCTAATGTAAAAATGTGCAACACATGAGTCAGTGATGGCCTAGTAGTTTACATCACCTGTGTTTCTCCTTAAAATATATATCGATATAGATATATCTTGATGGACCAACCAAGGACATGCTACTGGAGAAGCTATTTTGAAAATATAACTTTGCGAGCTACCAGTGACTTCACAATGGAAGTAGTCTGCAGCTAATCTACACTAGAGAAAAACCTAGTCAAGCTACTCAGAAAAAAGTAATTCAAACGTCATTGTAACAAAATGGTCAAATTGACAATGTACATGCTATACACAATTATAATAAGATATAATACAGAAAATGCAAGTGACTTTATTGTAAAACGTGTTGGTAAACATGTCATATGAAAAAAAAATCATTGGAAAGTGCAAGAAATGACAGTTTGCATTTACACACAATGTCCATGAGCATGACACCTGAATACCAGAAACTAGAGTCCAGACTGGGGTACTGCACCAAGCAGGAGTTCAGACTCAATAACCTGCACCTTTTTGGACCTTTTCACTGACCTTAAAACTCTAAAAATGGGCCAGTAATAGTGCGGCGTTAGCAACTAAAACAGTCTTCAACTTTCATTTTTATAGAAAGTATAAACAGCTTGTATAGTGGTGTAAATAATGGAAGCAATGGTTAGATCACAATGTATTGTTTATGCAACACCTGTCTCTTAAAAATGTCCTTTAATGGTCCAAAAGAGTTTGTAGTTTCAGTAGGTAACTACACAAAAAAGGCAAAAAAAAAAAAAAGTAAGTAAGCGACTTGACTTACTATACAAATGATATTGTGTTTTAAGTACCAGCAAGCTGCTACAAAATGTAGTTAAACCACTGGCTTAATCACATGTAGTTATACACATCACTAGCCGTGGCGTGACACTGATGATTCTGTCGAGCTATTTTATCAACGGCCATTAGTCCGACAGCCAGTGAAGGCAGCACGGGAGGAGCGGTGTTTGTGGTTTGACGTCAGAGAGGGCTGGAGCACAGGCCAGGCTGAGCACACACCAGCGGCGCCATGCACTACCTTCGGACCGACAGCTAGCAAGCAGAAATGCTTCCCGGAGACCACGACCCAGCCCAAAATGTACGTCCCAGGGCACATGTTGTTGTATTATTTAACTAATACAAGATGTAAAAAGGGAGCGAGTGACAAAAAATGGCGAGGTTTTGAGTCTTAGTTTTCCGTTTTTCTCGGTGTAGCGTGGCAGAGGCAGTGGATCGTTTCCAAAGTTGTCGGTTAGCAGGGCGCGTGTGAGGATTGGGAATTAAAGGCGCAGTGCAGCCGCTGTATCCGCAGAAATGGAGAAGCCACAGAGCGACTTGGACCGAGACCGACAGTACTGTGAACTTTGTGGGAAAATGGAGAACCTCCTAAAGTGTGGTAGGTGCCGGAGTTCCTTCTACTGCAGCAAGGAGCACCAGAAACAGCACTGGAAGAAACACAAGCTCATTTGTAAGGAGGTGGACAAGGCGCAGATTTCAAAACAGAAGCCCGAGCAGGCTCCGCCGTCTGGCGAGGACAAGACATCGGAGAAAAGCAGAGAAAAGAAAAAACCCGAGCATGTGGACAATGCATCTTTAACACAAACTACAAATTCAGCAGCGCCTGGGCTCGGCGAAAGATCAGGAGAAGATGGGTCCAACAACAGTGCCACACCTAACGGACAAACCAGCTCATCCCCTCAGAAACTTGCCATGGAGTACGTAGTGCCGTGCATGAGTAAGCATGGCATATGTGTGGTGGACAACTTTTTAGGAGCAGAGACTGGGCTAGGCATTTTGGAGAATGTCAAAGCCCTTCATAAAACGGGCAGGTTCACAGACGGACAGTTGGTCAGCCAAAAAAGCGACTCCTCTAAAGACATCCGCGGGGACAAAATCACGTGGATAGAGGGGAGGGAGGCCGGCTGCGAGAAGATCCGCTTTCTCATGAGTCGCATGGACGACCTGATCAGACATTGTAACGGCAAACTGGGCAACTACACGATAAATGGAAGAACAAAAGTAAGTGTGGAAACAGTTGAATCACGCAACCTGCACTCTGAATGCGGGGTGTTAACCGTGCCTGAAAGCCCGTGATTTGCGGTGCTTGTCCCTCATTGTCCAGAATCCAGTCCACCACACAATTAAACAGCAGTTCCCAGGGGCTAGGAGCATAAAATTACAGCTTTCAGACATTCATTCTGTCATCGACACACCGTTATTTTCAGTATCATGCTTCTGTTTGCTAATTAGACCCGACTTTAAGTGTAAGAAGCTAGTAAGTCCTGTGTAAGTGAAGGTTAAAGCGTGGCTAATGCCCTTAGTCAGAGAGGTGGATTATTTCCTCAACACAAACGGGCGCAGCAGCAGAAGGGGCAAAGTCATGATGAAGTTGATGAAGTCAGTTCTAATGAATCAAATCTGCCCCAGGGCATTACCTTAAACATGAAGCAACAAGCAGTGTTCAGTTTCTGATAAAAACGTGTGTTTGCTGCAGCTTTGTTGGAGCTGGTACTGTCAGAAACCTCTTGAAGCAAAGTTATGAAGCAAGTGTGTTCAGTCTCTGTCTTTGTGAAGCAGCTGCAGGCATTGACATGCAGAGGTGTTAAATGTGGACAGTCACATATGACCATTGATGTGATATGTCTACATTGGCACATTATTTGCTACAGATCAGACAGTGCAGTAGTAGTTTGAAATGTATTTCTAGTCTCACTGAATGAAAAAAAACATACCTCACGGTATAACACAATGTAGTGCGTTGGCAGCACAAAGCACAGTATTTAAAAGCTGAATCCACACCTTCACGAAACATTTTGAAGAACAGCGTAATGTTCAAAATTAGAATTGCTGATTATTTTCGCATCAGAAAATGCCACAGTTTCCAAAATAATAGTCTTCTCGTTGATCATTTTGTCTTAGCAATGACACAATCTCTAAAGGTTTTCCCTTCACTGTAATTATTCAGATGTCAAAACGTTTGTCAGATTGATTCATCTGTTTATCCTTTAGCCCTATTGTTTGTAGCTAAGTCTGTGTTTGCAGCATTCAGCAGATGGTTCAGCAGCACTGTACAGCACACTGCACATGCATTCAGTGCATCTGTAAGCCAGTAGACACATGCTTCTGATAAATGCACTCAGAAACATGGACAACACACCGAATGATGTCATTGCACGGAGCGAGCATTCATTCATTCATAAATACTAAACTAGCACGGTGTGTGTGAAGCCGCTGCAGCCAGTGGCAAACTGTAGGATGAACATGGCCATGTCAGATGGCATGAAGTCCAGCTGTGCTGCTGGATCCTCTACAAGGAGGCTGCTCTGTTCAGTGTCACACACAGTTGGTTAAACAGAGCATTCCTGTGTTGAGAGGAAGACCTACATGTTTCAAGGTTGGCTGTGTGGGGGAGAGAAAGCTGCGGGCATTTTCTAAGAAGAGGCACGTTTTCTAAGAAAACGATTAGCCTAATATTCAGGCTTATACCTGTGATCGTGATGAGTGTACTTTTAAGAGGCGTATTCTCACCTTGTTAACTTTTCTAACTGCGGTAAGCAATTTCAGGAAACCAGCCCACATCACCCCAAAGCAATGTCGGCTTCCCTCCAACTCATCTGTTGAGCTGTGTGTGTGACCCGTCACTCTCCAGACCAGATTTGGTCACCATATGACCCTGTGGCATGAGACTGACCTCTTCCTTCTTTGAAGTTGACTGTCACCGTTTCACGGATAGAAGTTAGGTTAAATCCTGTTTCAGTGTTTATTAAAGAAAGACTAAACTTTTTTTGTTAAAAAGAGAGAGAGAGAGTAGTGCTTACTCTGCTATAACTAATCCCTGCAGCATTTGAGTTACAGTTCATGTTGATTCACACTAAAAGGATCAGGATTAATACATAAAGATACATCTGATCACCAAGCTAACCTGACTAAATGCAATCAGTAACTAAGCGTGTTGCGCTCATTACAATGCTTGACATTTTAAGGACGAAACTGTTAAAGAGAGCACATTGGATTGAGGTTTGTGGCCTCTGCTTGCTTCAGGAAGTTGGTTTTTTTCTGTTGGTATAGATCTCTGATTGCCATACTGTTATTTTCAGGCTGCCCCTCCTGTGCAGTTGTGTGTTTTTCCCTAACTGATTCTCAGTAGTCAACAAGTGTTTTTCAGAAAGCACATTATTTCAGGTTGTGCTGTTGATCCATGCAGCTGGCCACTAAGTTAAACACTGCTGATAGCATGAATTCCTCACCTATTGCCCTAGATGCCTTGGCAAACACACACCCGGACAGTGACCAGTGAGAATCTGCATGGCTTGCACAAATGGAAGGCTGCCAGTATCGATGTCTCAAAGGAATACAACACAATATAAGCACAGTTTGCATTGGAAAGGACAAGAGGGATTTTACCCAAATAACTCTTTAATGTTAATGTTTTCACATCGCCCTTTCACTTGATGACATTGTGGGAAGCCACATGGAGCAGGGTGTGTTTGTTTCTCTGGACCTCAAGCATGTTGGATGCTCTCTGATAAACATAGCATTTTCAGAGAAGCAGAAGCATTTTCTGTCACTTTCTTACTGTTCAGCGAGTAAGTTCATAACCCTCCAGTGGGGAAAAAGCCACTTATTGCCACAGAAATCCTCCTACAATCAACATAATGTGTATTTGAGTAACATAAATATGTTATCAAATGAATAGTTGCGATGCATTAAGCAACTTTTTTTATTTGTAGCTTCCTGTCACCTGTTGTGATATCTCTAATGGACTGTTGTAAAATATGTTTAAAAATGCCAATTTGCATTTTAAGAATGTGGCATTTTTCAAAATTTTCTAAATGAACAGGATAAATAAACAGGATATATTTAACCAAAATCCTCTCCCTCTCTCTCTCTCTCTGGAGTTGTGTGCTTTATCATGATCAACAGTAATGTCACACAGCCATTGAGGACATGTGTGTTCATAAGGAAGTTGACTCTTCACTTGATTCTTAAAGCTCTAAGTTAGAGGAAGTCATGTGATGATGGTCCTCTGAGCGTTGGAGCCAACTGTACATTGTGCTATAAGCTGTGGGACACACTCATTCCTTCCGCCTGTAGTACCCGCATGCCTGAAACAGCACCTTGCATGCCACCTTTTTCCTGTTTATTGTTTGAACATCATACTCACATATCTTCTAGTCAAGTAAACGTAGCATTACTACAGTGTTAAAACACTCAGATAAAATTACTGCTTTCACAATTGTACTGTAAAGTAAAATTAAAGTGGTCTCAGATGTCGGCAAATGTAACAGTACTTATGCAGAACTACTAATTTTTTGAAAAATGTGTACTATGTTATTGGATTTTGCATCCTTTGAGGGTACTTCATAATTTTTTTTTATCCATCGGCTCAGTATCCTAAATAGTTGTTCTGGGGTGTTGGAGCTTATCCCAGCTGTCATTGGGAGTAAGGCAGGCACAGGGTCAGGTCGCCAGTCTGTCACAGCGCTGACAAAAACACAGACAACCATTCACACTCACATTCTCTCCTGGGCAATTTAGAGTCAGCAGTTACCTTAACGGCATAGTTTGGGGTGGTGGGAGGACGTGGGGAATACCTGGACAAAAAAATACACAAACATGAGGAGAACATGCAAACACCACACAGAAAGGCACCCGGCTGACTTGTGGCTTCAAACCCAGGTCCTTCTAGATTGTGAGGTAATAATGCTAACCACCAAAACAACCTCAATCTGAAAAGTAACTTTAACTCACAGTTGTCCAGTTGTGTAAATTGGAGTCAAGTCTCACTTATCAATCATAAGTAAAACCTGATCAACAGCCAGTTAATGCCTAACCCCTCTGTAATCCACCTGAATGGTTCATAATACCATTGTTACTATAATCTAATGTTGTAAGTGTGACATACCAAGCATGTCAGTGGAGGCCTAAAGTTGGATGTAACATGCTGTGTGGATGTCGTTAACTGGTGCAATAAACTGAATACGTCCACACCGGCTGAAATGACTATAATTTACATTAGACACAGTTACATTTTATTTTGGCTTCACGCGCATGCATCTCTCTCAGTTTGCTAGGCCATGTCTGTCTAAGCGGCGACCTGGCTGTGATCCAAATGGAGCCTTGAGAAAGAGGTCTTCTGTTTTTGACTGTTTGCAGCTGTAGAGTCGAAAATGGGGAGGATAAAACTGTGATTGGAGCATAATCAAAAATAATTGTGCATTTAAAAACAATTGATGAAGTAAGATTTTTGGTGCATTAATACAATTCTGATTGTTTCTGACAAACACCAGTTATGTCATTTGTTATAAGTGGGCGCTAATAGGTTTTTTCCTTTGCAAAACTCCTGTCTACATACCAAATGAGAGGAGAGCTATAAGCTGGTATAGATGCTTTGATTGTCTGTCTGTAGCAGCCAGCGCAGCACTCAACCACGCTCTTTATTTTTTTAACTTTGACTCATTTCATATATTCAGCTTTATAAACTGATTTTCTGCCTCTGGCAAAGAGAAGGTATCAGTGACTGATCCAATTACAGAATGAGCTCACTTGGCTCTCACACAGGCACCGATGGAGCTGTTCAGTCAGGCTGAGCAGTCGCTGAAAGGTTACTGCACAAATCAGACACAGCACTGTGGATCTACTCTCATACCTCCTGTTATGTTTGAATGAAACAGCACCTGAATGATTGCAGGATACTGATGAACTAATCTGAAGGTGTCTAGGTGTCTTTGATTCAACATGAATTATTGTTTTTGATTTCTTGACGTGTCGGAGTGGAAGAGTACATCTCTGCATTGAGTTAATCTATTGTGACACCAGCAGTGTGTGCTGAAATTGACAAGGCCTTCAACTTTAAGCGATCCCCATCAGAGTATTTGCGTAATGATACCAGAGACTGTACTTGTGTTTCCGCTGCAACGTGTTGAGGGTAAAGGCTAGCGCACTGCTGTATACATCCCTCCATTGTTCACAGCCTACAGTAAAGAAGAAAATAGTAAACTAGGTCATTACTTTAAACAGGGATTTCCTCTGGAGGCTGCCCTATAGTCTGACAGATGAATCCATGAGCTATCGCGGGCTGGGGCACAAACTGTCTTGTTTCCCACACTTTCCTGTGCTACAAGGTCTCCATCCCAATTGCTTGTACTTGTTTTTGGATAAGCATCTCTTCTGTGAAGGGAGCAGACCCCTCACAGCTTTTCTCTATTTGCTCCAGTCCGCTTCATGACAGACATCAGTGTGTAAACCTGGGATGAACTGATGGCATCACGGTAATCACTTTATCCCTCTAAGTGGTCAGCAATGTCAGGGCTCTTTAAAGTTGTGTTGGGGTGGAGCTGTGTGACACATCTGCTTGAAGCAACTCCCCACTTTCAAAACCAGCAGCAGTTTGAGGACATACTCTGTTAGATATATAGAGCTGCTGATCAGTAAGTCCAGCAACCAAAAGTAAAACAATAATTTAGATAATACATTCTTCACTTTGTGAAATAGATGAATTATGAGGTCCCAGCTTTGTTTATTAATAAATGTTTCATTTAGTGGAGAAAGTATTTTTTATACATTAAAAGCTGGTGACATTTGAACAGCATGGCTTGTAGTCTTTCATTCTCATTAGAATATGTGTTGTTTTTAATCAACCACTTCATGCCTATGTTACCTGGTGAAAATACTTCGGTGGAAGAATTTGTCTGTGCTTAAACACAACATTGTCTTTAAGAATTAGATGTTTTCTGTAAAAAAAAAAAAAAGAACTGATTGTTGTGTCATCTTTGTAATAGAGCATAAATAATGCAGTGTCATAACGTTACATGGAGCAGTTAATTAACATGTGGGTAACCTCTGGAAAATGAATTCAAATCGGTCTTGATGTAAAAGGTTTTAAAGCTTTGCCTTAAAGCTTTTCTTCACCCACATCAGCAGCAACATGGTTGGGTCTACACTTAGCACAGCTGTATAAATCCATTTGATTTCATAATGGGATTTTAAATATTAATGAAAGGGTTTTTAATGAGGTTCTTTCAAGCCTCAGCAGAATCACTTTTACTCTACACAAAACTGTGGACATATAGAAGAGGTTTGTATTGGAAGCAATGGGTGGAAGGTCTTTAGCTTCTGATGATATCAGAATGCTAATTGAGTTAAAAAAGCAGTCCCATAATCATTAGGCCTGTTTTTTTTTTTTTCTTTTTTCTGACTGCACTGAAGGAAGATTTTCCCATTTTGACAGACAATGCTCTTGACCTGCAAGGCGTTCACTGTGTATTTTACTAATTACTAAAAACAGATCTGCTGTTTGTCTGTTTTAAGTTTGTTTAGGAGATCAAGGAGTTGTTGGAAAAAATAAAGAGTGGCATACTCACTTGAATGTCGCTCACACAGATGGATGCTCTCATTATACCTGTACCAGTAACTGGAAATTACATCAGATATATTTTAGTTTAGTGTCATAGGTAACTAACATATTACTTTGGTAAGTAATGCACACTGCTGATGCTTTTAGTGTTAATTCATTTCATGCTTTATTACGTATGTGTGGCATAAAAATTGACAGTTATTTGACATTATTAAAAGCCCCGGTGAGTTACTTTGATGACCTCCACTTCTCTCTCATTCACTCTTTGCCTCGTAAATGCCAGTTGGCCTCTAAAAACGTGCCTGTGGAATGTAAACAAACGATGTGGCAAGTGGTGCGATCCTAATGAGGTCCACCAAGGAAAGCAGAAGAAGGAAGTTAAACTAGGACAAAGGTTGGAGGTGAGGATGGCAAGAAAGGACAACCACCTGCAGTGTACGAGTCATTCTGCGGTAGAGAACTAATCAGAGGTTTCTCTACTGGTAGTTCATGAATACCTAGTTAGATGAATTTAGGTACATGGCTTTACTCCACACTTTGCCAGTACAGAGTAGATGCTGTCTGTGTTACTGCTATATTATCCATCAAGGTCATATTTGCATTTGTTGTTCGTTTTCTTCATTAGGATTGGGTCAGAATTGGTGTCTCTTCTGTGCTTCACATGAAAAGAAAACGGGAGAGATAACAGCACTTCATATAATGATCAGATTTGCAGATATTCATCATGGTTACATGTTTTTTTCTGTGAACAATTGGTGTTATAACATGTATGGTTTTGTGCACATTGTCAGTGTTCATTTTCTGCTGTTTAAAATGTAGCAAACCACGTGCGGGTTCTGTGCTCAACTTCCTTTAAGACACTTCGAGAGGTAGTTTAATGCCCCAACGTCTGGAAAGTAGCTGAATAAAGTCAACCAGTCATCTCTTTTGCTTAACCTTTTTCTTACACCAACTCTATCTTAATTTATTAATTCCTACTTACCAAAGCAAAATGAGCACTAGAGCATCTGTAGTTCATTGTAAATAGGCAAAAGCGTCTTAAAGAAGCTTCTACATTCGTTTGAAATGAGCACTCGTGTTCGGGCCTTCTCTTTTTGTAAGTTTCACTCTTTCAACAGATGGTTTATATGTAAATCCAGAAACATGAAATGGACTAGAACTACTGGGAGGTAACACTTCTTGTCCTGTTTTCCACATAATTGCTTAGAAAAGTTTTATTAGTGCAGTGGAAAGGTTTTGGAAAAATGCTTGCTGGTTAAATGGCATATTCTCCAGCAAACCAGACAATTCTTTGTTAACAACTTGCATTTTAGTGCAGCTCTCCTTGCAATACCCACGCACATAGTTGACGAAAGCTAATGCAGTTTCTACGGCTGTCCAGCTTAAAGAAATGAAAGGCGAAACTTCTGTGTTCTTGTTTTTCTGAGATGGTTCCCTCTCCTTCAGTCAAGCTGTCATACACACTCCACCCTAACACATTTGAATCCACACAAAACACTTTTGCAGTGAGTGTTTACCCATTTCCAGCTTTCCAGCATGACCTGAGCAGTTAAGGGTGGGAGGGGTGACATAGCCGAGGATCAGCCAACCTTCCTCACGCTCTGCACGTAGCACGACCATTAAAATACTGCTCTCTCTGGAGGGAGGCCAAGAGTCAAAGTTTACAGCAGTTCAATCTTCTCTTTTGCTCCAGCCCCACCCCCTGCTTTCTCCGCTTGCACCCCACTCCCTCTTTCTCTCTCCTTCTCTTTTTAACACACACACACACACACACACACAAAAGCTTTATTGTGCTTTACTGACAGGAAGTCCTTTGTCAATTTGCATGCCCCCATCCGTGTTGATTCTTAGCAGTCATTTCTTCTGAATCCACTTTTTTTTCTTAAATCATCAAAGTAGTTTTGTCAGCTCGTGCAGCCAGAGCCAGACTACCCACCCCCTCCCATCTTTATGTTAAGTTTGTTGTGATTCAGCTTTGAAGGCCCTGATACTGTGCATTCCAGTGGTAACCTGCATCACTCGAACGATGTAAGCACAATGTGGATTGACGCAAGCAACTACGGCCAAATGCACAGGAAAATAAGATTCAGACATGTATATATAAGATGGTTGATGTGGGTTTTTTTTTTCTTTAGATTAGAAAGATTGAGACATAAACATTTTGCTATACAATTGCTGTATAGAACAGTAAAATTAACCTTTCCTGAAAGTATGTTGATGGACAGGTTTCCATGTGTTTCATTCAGTGCTGGAAGCCGTGTCCTATCTTTCCTTTGCACACAGGATCTTTTCACAATTTAAACATAAAAAGTCTCATATTATTTCACTTGGCATGAGACCAAGTGAGGGTTGGTCTTTGCCGTCTGTGTTTATAATAATGTTGCTATGGTTTTTATGTTGATCCCACTGTATGGATGTATATGGTGGAACTTTCCTTTTGTTAGTCATATCACTGCTTAATGTGGTGTGTGAGAGCTAGTTTGTGTCTGTTGTCTGTGCATGTTCACTACCTACCATAACACCTTTTTCAAGCCAGAAAACACTGCTGTGTTGATTGTAATTTTCAGTGCTTATGGTCTCTTAGCTGTTTTATGCCGATATGGCAGGCGGCATAAGAACTTAGACGCTGACAGTTTTTCTTCCTCTGTGCAATACATCACATCTTACTGGAAGTCTTATTTCTGCAAAAAAGACAAGTGTTTCTTTCCCAGCTTTCCATAAGTGCACATGTCATCACTTGTGTGTCTTATTCCTTAGGGGCTTTCTGTGCTGTATCAGTGTATTCACTTGCTGTTTACACCAAGACGTTTACAAGAGCTCATAGGGGTTCACTGCCAACACCCAAGCAGATCATGCAAGTCTTAATAGAGCAGGAAAAGGCGAGGGGAAGTTGACATGCAGTGCGATATCTCCGGTTTATTTTCTCGCTAGTTTAAAGTTTATAGCAAGGCAGCTGAGTTGTAAGCAGCCAGTGCTTGTGTCAGTCTTTGTGCAGGTGAGACAAGGACAATATGATGATGCTGTGCCAAGACCAGCCGCATCTATAGAGCAATTCAGACAAAGGCAGTGGGTCTGTCCAAACCGGATCTGGATCCACAGCAGCACTTGGATTTGCACCGATACACAATTTCATGCCACCTTTACTGTTCACTCTTTATGTTCATATTGTGTGTTTTGTTGTTTCACGAAACATGAGGCCGAGGCATTGTATGCCTATGTGTGCGTCTGTCATTTGTTACTAATTGTGTTTTTTTATCTTTTTGCCTTCAGGCAATGGTGGCGTGTTACCCTGGGAATGGGACAGGATATGTGCGCCATGTGGATAATCCCAACGGCGATGGACGGTGTGTCACATGCATATATTACCTTAATAAAGATTGGAATGCCAAGGTATGTGAGTGAAGTGTGGAGGAAAAAAATCTTCATTAGTAAAGGATCTAATGTGAACTTGCTTTGGTTTGAAATTGAATTTGCTTTGTTCTCAGGACCACTGACTTTAAAAATTGTCACTGAAATAACTAAATTACACCAACATAATTTCCCAAAAGATCATATTCCTGTTGGACTTCTGTCACAAACATATGACAAGTTAGCCTAGTTCCTGTCTCAGTGGCAGGTTTGTCACCCTTTATTTTCTTTATTCCACTGTCCACATGCACTTACACTCAGCAGTAAAGGTTACATGTCAGTACATACACTTCAGCTAGTCTCCCCAATAATCCTATTAAAATGCAGAGATCCTGCTAATCCACTCCCATGTTGCTTTCAACATATCTATTGTCCCCCTGCAAGAAAGTGGATTTGCATGCAGACAGAAGAAAGTGACTGAGGGGTTATTGTGGTAGTTTATTACATTGTACCTGAAACGTTTCTACATAGATAAAAATTGCAAATAATTTTTATGCACTTTAGGTATGTTGTGGTTTGCTGCAGGAATGTGCCTATAAAAGTCAAATACATTCACTAATAATAAGCCTGTGAGTCTTTCTTTCATTGATTGTATTGTCATGTTTAGCAGAGACAGCTACGGCAGAAACAGTACTCGAAACAATTGCATGCCTGAAGTATAACTTGATAAAGTTGGTTAATTTATTAAAAAATTAGATTCATGGATTTCAAAATCCTGTTGTACACACATTAACATGATGCAATGTTAGTTGTAAATGTTTTGCCATGTCAAGGATATTATAGTAAATTTTTGTTGCCATGCTTTCAATCAAAAGCATCATTAACAAAATATAACATGTTTAACATTAATTACACACCAGTATGCCCAGTGAAGAGCCTGACCTTATTAAGCGCTTTGGGTGTCGACCATTACTGTTGTTTTTGTTTTTACAACCTGTCTCCTCAATAATTGTTGATTTCATGTTACCTTATATAATTATTCCAGGGAGTTCAGCCAATTTTAAATGTGGGAAAAGGTATTGTGTGAGTACCCTAAGTATACCCTAGAAACACATCTTTGGACAAGGGGCTAAGGAGCTCACCGGTTCCACCAGGAAGTAACGGTCTTCATAACAAAATGTAACTGTAAGGAGAAAGGATGACTTTTATGTTTCTCTGAGGAGTTGGCGCCATGACAGGTCACATAAGCAGACAAGAGATTGTCTTGCAGACTTCCTCACAGACTTGACCTCCAGACCTTCATATGACAATTATGCAATTACAGGAAACTCTATTTTGCCTGTGAGTGGGATGACCATTATTAGTTTTCATTAAGCAAGCAAAAGGCAAAAGGCAGGTCTCAGTGGCTGCTTCCTCAGAGTTGATGAGAGGTATCAAGTTGCTATGAAAACATGCATATCAAAGTGTTGCTATGACGCCACACTCTTTATAGTCAATACATGTTGATAAGTGGGATTCAGTGTAACCTGTGACCCACTTTCCAAGCAGTGTTTTACACTATGTTATCTGTTATGTGTACTGTATGTCCCAGCACTTGCTCAACAACAATCAGCTTTTGCTTGTTTATGTGTACACTAAATCTTTTCCTGTCGATACTGGTAACAGTGTGTGTCAGGCGGCTCACACTGTCCTTATGTTAATCATCTAACCCTGCTGCATGATTTCAGCTGCTGTGCTCATGAACAGGCTTCACTTATTCAAATGAGCCATGTTCTAGGACCCTGTTGGATATGGGAATAATTACAATCTAGTCTGTGATTGGCTGTTTCATTAGGCTTGTGTCTGTTACAGAATGTGGTTGCCTGGATACCAGTGATCCACATGTCTTTGGAATGTTCAGGTTTGTTCAGGTTAAATCTGTAAATTATCACCTCTTTATAAAATTTATATTAAAACTGCAACGTGTAGGAACCATGTTATTTGTATGTACACTGAAAATCAAAAATTAATATTAAATTTTTCAGATTACACAATACATTCAAAAGGTTTTGTATAGATGTATAAATTTTTAATGTATACATCATCATCAAAGTCTGAGACATGAAGTGTGTATGATATCCTCTAGTCTGAAAGTCCTTGTGTAGTACACCATGCATTTCATTTATGCATGAACTCTAACAACTCTTAAATGTTCCTGCGCACCC
>OMLM01000372.1:31868-105154 GCA_900302695.1 Helostoma temminkii
TTTTGACCAGTGGTAGGAGGTAACTATGTATATTTACTAAAGAGGACAGACATTCATGCACATAAGTGAAACACACACACACACACACACACACCAGTGTTTTCTCACTTAGTGCTCGACTCTCATAGAGAAAACAAGCTGCTTATCTCAGGTCACTTTGACTCCTAGGTGTCCATTCTCTGTACTACTGCAAAAACAGGCATTTAATTAGTATAAACACTGGCTGCCAACATGAAACTAGATGACAACAGATAAAAAACACAAAACAGCAGAGAGAATGAGTTCACTCATGACCTTTTTGGCTTTTGATTAAACATACATTTCAAAATGAGATAAAACTTTATTATACAACTTCAACCATGATAATTCAGCCATGCCAAGAGACACAAGGTGACAATTAAGCAGCAGAGGACAACATATCCTGAGTTTTGTTTTGATAAGTAGTCAAATCTAGTCCCCCCCTGCCTGGGAAATACCCATGTCTTTCTGAAACTTCACGTGATCAAGATAACTGTGAAGACAGTGCAGGGTCATGTTTTCCAACTTGAGAAAGTTGCTTCAGGGCCACAGAAGATACTATACAGTTGTTTTCATAGACTCATTAGCAGAAAAATTGATCTTCTTATCTAACATCACTAATCTGTACACAAACCTCCATGATGTTTGTTACAGCTGGTAAGTTTTGTGTTTCACAGGACTGGGGCATGTGAACACGAGATAGGCCAAAGATGGGGGTCATTCTAGTTCACCTTTGACTGCTGTGGTCCATTAATATTTTCTTACACTGGGACTTTACCACTGAGGCACCACAGCAGACAGCTACAGCTGCAGTATTCCTTTCTGGACTGGCAAACCTTATCTGAGTAGTCACATTAGTGCAGATTTTTCTTGTTTCACTTTCACTTTCAAGTACTCTGACACTTTCAAGTACTACATCTGTAGGCGTGTTTGGGGTGGAAGATGGTTTTATGGAGCAGAGCATGTGTGTCTGTCTCCTTAATATATACTTTTATATTCAATTTATTAGTATTTTCCCCAATTGGACCCTTGTATGTGGTTGCCTAGTCAGCCGCTGTGAGGCTTTGTGTACCCTAAGTGGTATAAGTACAATCTTTGTTTCACTGTGTACTTTAGATGCTTCTGAAAATTTCTGTAATTGGGACCGCTCACTTTTGTATGACTAGATTGCCCGCCATTTTGAATTTTTGTAAAACGCTCTTTTGACTCCCTATTCTTTATGCTTCATTAAATCTTCTTCAAATCTGGCAAATACTCAGTTTGCACTACCACAGATTCAAAACATGATACTCTATCATGTTGCCATCTTTGTATTCTTCAGTACAGTAAATCTTCCAGTAGTAACCGCTGCAAGCAGCAGCATCATCTTACTTTTAGCAATAACACACACTTTCTGTAGGAAATGCACATTCTAGTTGTAATTATCTACGTCCACCAATTCCCTTCAAATAAAAGCGTAAAATCTATTTTTTAAAAATCATTTAAAGGCTCTTTATTTAGTTTTTGTTATGTTTCTTCTCTGAACATTTCTTCTGTATTTCATGTCTTGAACTGTCTTGGTTTAATTGTGCTGTGTGTGTGTTTTGCTGTATTCTGCATCACTTGTTTTAGCCCTGAAAGTATCTGTTATCCCTTAATGACAGACAGGAGTTGTCAGATGTTATGTGTGTCACTGCCACAGAGATTAAAAAGGAAAAAATGGAGGAGGCCAAGAGACAAAGAGGTGACAAGGACTGAAAGATGGAGTTGGGTTGTATAAAACCAAGTACAACAAGGCGACTCAAGAACTGAGAGTCGGCAACACAGCACTGTGTTAAAAACACTGAAGGCAGGTGTCAAGGAGGTGAGGGCACACAGGAACAGGATGTGACTTCCGGGTCAATGGGTCCAACACTGCAAAAGAGAACATTAGGCGACAGTGGATGACAGGTGAGGGTAGAAGATGGTAGGTTGATTACACTGACTGATAAGGTGAGTAAAGGTGAGAGTAAAGGAGATGGCTTGGTGTGGCAGCTGGTTACAAGATGGCGGAAAGGGGTGACGTGTAGATCCAACAAACACATTCAGGTTAGGGCAGAGCAGATATCAGATCCAAGACAGATCGGGATCATACACAATCAGGCGGGCCAAACGGCAAATGGCTGGAGAGTTGCTTCTGACCTCAGGATAGCAGACAATCTAGTAGGGAAGTAAGGGTTGCAGACTAGCTTATATGAGAGAGGAACCGGTTGTTAGTGATCAGGGAGAGAGACAGGAAGTTGACCATATGTGGAATAGAAAACAGGAGACCAGATCGAAGACCATGACAGTAACAGAGGGATGAGTAGAGAAAATTTTTATTTATTTTAGGGGGTAGGATTTTTTTCCTATCAGGGTAGGACCCCCTTTAGTTACCAGTTCACACACCTGGGTGATCATTACTGTTTACCTGAATATTAGGAGACAATGTATTGAATAGAGATGATTAAGATGAATGAAAGTGTTATATCCATAACAGGCTTTAATATGAAACTCTGCATGCATAAATGTTGTATGTTCATTGTTTGTGCAGCTAAAGAATTTATCACTGCTGTTAACCCATGTCTTCTGTTAATTATGATTGAAGATTAAAACTATATTTTTGTATATTACCACCAAAATACCACATTGCAGAATTGCAAATGTTGTAATGAATTCCATGTTGGTATCGTACATCACACTTCATGTGATACAAAAAACTGTAAATAAAATCTTTAACATTGCAGTTATTGTCCTGCCAAGATAGACAAGATCAAATGTGTTCTGTGTCCATCTGTGAGTTTTTCACGGCATCTGTGGATTTGTCCAGAATCTCAAAACAAAGGTTTATCACATGTTCCTCAAACTGAGAGAAAGAAAGACAGAGTTTGGAGATAGATAAGTTGATGGAGACTGTGGCAACAATACAAAATGGGAGTGGGAATTTACAGTTTACTGTTCTGCTGTATTAAGTGTTTAGGAGATCATTTTGAATACCTGTATTTTTTTGTTTCTGTATTTTATATGTTATATGCACATACTGTGTATTATAAACATATATAGAAAGTATAGTATAAAACATTGATTGTTGTTATTATTATTATTGCCCCAAAGAAATACAACATGCAAAGAAAAAACTTTTTCAATTGTTTTTTTCATAGTGAGTATGTGAACGGGTTAAAACAGTGAATTTTGAATTTCATTGAAAACCTAAGCATAAATTTACAGTGCATTCAGATAGAGAGTTAGTGCAGAACAAGCATCATCACTTCTATAGCAGGCAGCAAATAATTCAGAAATTCATTCAGTAAATAAAAAGAAGCTGGCAGTCTTTGGTATTGAAATGGTTTGAGTAGGCAGACTAATAGATGACAATTTGCATTTACTGTATCTATGATATAATTTGCCAAAAATAATCAGCTAGAATCATCATCTGCCAGAAAATTGTTCCTGTCAACACATTCAAATTTGCCTCTGACAGGTTTGCACCCAAATTTGGGTGAGCATCTCAGTTCCTGGTTACCTTGGTGTGATTACATGTTTTTCTCTCCTTTTGTACATTTAGTGTAATGAAATTGTCAAGAAAAACACAAAAATGTACTAATGAAGCTGGACAAACTGGATACAATTTTAGTTTACATAAATCACCTGTTTTGTAATAGCAAAGGTGCATCTGTGCATTTGTAATGAAATTTTGTACATTTGTTTTTTAAGGTAAAACTTTTTTCTTCTGTTTATGGCAACATTTTCACTTCAGAATCTAAACCTAAGCAGCAGATTCAACACTCAAAATAGAATTTTCATCAGGCTCTTGTCACTTCTGAAAAATCCTGATGAAAAAAGTCATTTCCCTAAAAGTAAACCCTTGCTCTAGATAAGTCAGTAAATACTGAAGCATATGACTAAAGGTTTGTATTCATAATTCAAATAAACCTGACTTTTTTTCTTACAAACATGAGAACACTGTTAGGAGGAAGTGACACGTCATTGGTCAGAAGAAAAAGTGGATGTATTCAAACCACACATTTTTTAATTTGAGAGACTAAAAACAATATATTAACAAAGGAGAAGAGAGACAGAAGCACAATGGTTGGATTCAGACAGATTAAAAATTTTTCATTTCTCATCTTGATTCCTCAGTTTACAGGTAAGGACACAGCCAGAAAAAGCAAACAGGAAAAAAACAACATAAAGAAATACATAGATGACAGTGACAGTTTTGAAATGTTGCACAATAGCATATTCACTTTTCCAGAGTATATAGCAAGGCAACTACAAAATATATGTAAACGTTTTACAATTTTCTTCAATTCATACAAAGAGTCAAATTTAGAAACCTCGCTCCGCTTACTAATGGTGCAAAATGTTGGGAAATTTCGGACTTGCCCTCTGTCAGAGGCACTGACAGAGTGCACTTTTTTTTTTTTTTACTTTTTTCTAAGCATGTTTCGCTTACACACAGTTTAATAGAACAACTATATAACGTGTCTTCTCTGTCTGCCAAAACAAACAGACATTTCAGCTTACAAAAACTCACCAACCTTATCGAGCTATTTGGAGGGCAAGTGAATACACATTATACAGTATATCTTGTCAGTGGAAGCAGTTTGCCCTGTTCAAACATATACACATTACCTAAATTTGTGTTTTAATTAGTTATTTTGTAAAGATGTTATTTATTTTTCATTGTATTATTTGAAAGTACCAGAATTTGCACATTATTTATAGTTTTGGTCTGTCTCATTACATCATTTCAAAAAAATAAATAAGACATTACAATCAAAGTAACTCGTGTAAACACGTTTACATGTAAACATGATGATATACAGTAGGTCTGTTGTTCTGTATAGCCTGTACTTGTATTAATTTCCCATTAAAAGTTTAATACATTCCTATATTTGTGTGGCATATATAATACTAACAAGCTACTGTGAAATAATTGACACAAATAAGTCTCACACATGCACTTGCCACCACTGAATTTTATTACAGTCCCTTATAAAATGTATCATTCTTTTAAGGAAAATACATGTTTTTCAAAAGGCCGAATAACCATTTATTGATTATATCCATCTTATTTTCATACATTTGTCCACCAGAGGTCACCAGTGGGAAACAAATGTTTCAAAAATGAATAATTTCCCAAATCAATTGGTTCATTTGTTTCAAAGTTTCAGAAAACCTAATTTCTGTCATCACTACTTAGAGGTGCTGCTCATAAAGGTGAAAGGTGAAAGCAATCACGCTAATTAGATTAGATAAGTGTAAACTTAATAGGAATGGGTGAAACACGGTGAAAACTGAAAGAACAGAAAAGTCATCTCTTTGTTCCTGCCCTCTGAGTTTCTGTTTCTCTTGAGTCAGTGCTTTCAGTGGGAGGAAATGAGTAACTTCCAAAAATGAATCTTAAACTTGGTGTTTAGGAATAGATTTGTAAATTGTAAAAACACAATCAGTCACTGAATCAATACTGAAACAAAAAACTCCTGATGAGAGAAATGAGATGCTGCTGCAGATCAAACACCTTTTAACACAGGTACAGTTTAAGAACAAGAAGAACATCAACTGATCTGTTTTTGTTTTGCTTTTGACTCTTTTTGTAAACTTCTCATGCTAATATCAAACACATGTTTCGCTAAATTAGATTACATTAAATGTAATTAAATTAGAGAAGATTCTAAACATGCTGCAATGCTATTAAAAGATAACATCACCTGTGACCCATGAGGTAGATTCCAACAATGTATTGCGACCACCTTGACAAAATTTGCTCACTACCCAACTCCAACATTATACAAAATTTCAGTGATAGCAATAATCATGAGCATGAATAGTCATATTATAAAGGCATGACGGTGTGGCCAACAGTTGCTCAGATAACTGGACTCAATTGTTGATGATGACTGACCAGTGGAGAGGAAACAGCTCCAACTTGAACCAGACTGCATGTCCCTCATTATCCCAGCAGGAGTGGAGTCTGATAGATGCAGCGACATGCCTCAAATGATTAGTGTATGGTACAGTGCTCTGTGATATTGTGCTTTACATAATGTCTGCTATGATGGCCTCTTGGGCTATATCCAAACTTGGCAATAAAGTTCCAGTGTTCCTGTGAAGAGCTCCCTCACTATGGCCCCTGCATTATTATACCTAATCATTCAAACAGATGCTGTTTTTCACTGTGTTGGCAACACTAGAACATGTCAAGGATTTTAAATAAAAGAATGTAATATATAGAAATGATCTGCTTCTCAGTGTCTACTGCTTTCCTTTTGTTATTCTTTACAACCTCTCTAACTGGTTTTAAAAACTTTTTTTACTGCAGATGTCAGGTCAGACCCAGAGCATGCCAGCCTACAGTGAGGAGTTTTATTTCACAATGAATGTGTAAAGGAAGGAGAAGGCTACCTCTCATGGCTCTCTCCCTCTCCCCGTTGGGCTCCACCTCTCTCTCTCTCAACCTCTCAAACTCTGACTGAACTTTCTTCGTTTGTGCTCGGGCGACACTCCTCTAACCTGGCTTGGACAATCAGGACTCCTCATTTGATTCTGAAACACGAACAATGGGCTGGCAGGAGCAAAGTTGGCTTGTCTGTGCGTGTTTTCTCGGATTTGTGGCCTCGGTGCACAGCATAAGACGGGATGAGCTTTTTCCTTTCGGTCCAAGTACAAGAGACCAGACACTGGAACCGGGTAATGACCAGACGAACCGACTTAAACTGGACAAACCAATATTTTATTATGATGGCACTTTCAACAGCATCTTTGTAAGTTAACTCCACCTTGGTACTCAATCACAGTAATTTTGACACAGTCCATCGAACTTGCGCAATTGCGCACAAAACCCCGGGCAGCTGAAAAGGGGTCAGTAGTTTCAACCTTAAACAAAGCCTGGAAATTGCAAAATATATCTGGGACAGGGACGTTTTAGATGAGTATTTGCAAATATTGATTTACTTATCACAGGGGCTGCTGTATCTTATGGAATGTATGTATGTGTCGACACTATCACGCTTCCCCTGAGCTTTTTTTTTTTTACTTTTGAGGCAAAGACCAAAGTACGAACCTATACCCAACATCTGTTGATGGATCCGTGCCACAGTTACTTTTACCTTTAAAATGTTAGCATAGGAAATCACTAAATATATAGACAAAGAAATAATAATAATAATTTTGACTTGTAATACAACTTGGAGCGTTTAAAGTACTTGAAAATGGGCAATAATAATATAGGTAAAATCTGCACCATTGTGTTGGACAGACAATCAGGCCCTGTGATTTTTCTTTTATAAGGAAAGTGAGAATAATTATTTACAAAAGATATTATGCATATTTGTCAAGTTTGCCCATGGAGCTAACCTTACCTTCTCTGGTCTCAGAAGGGGGTAGTTCACACATTTTTTTCCCCAAGCTAAATAATGTAATGTATAGTGGAGAAGCAGTTTAGTTTTCCATTTTACAATCCAAACTTTAATCAGTCTGATTGATATTAAGATAATTTAGTTTCACAATCACACCCAAAAGTTGAATTATTAGAGGAAATGTGAAGAGACAAAACACTGTGCTCATCACATGAGCATTGCATTTACAATAAACATTTAATCCCATGTTATAGCAATCAGTGTAGTGTGTTAGTGAATACTTCCACCCACCCACCACCCACGACTAACATATTTCTCCACTGAAGTCATGATGGCCTAAACAATTTTGATTTTCACTTACAATCTTCTTTGGACTGTCTGTGCCCTGCAAGGCGACAGTAACGGTAAAGATCTCGCTGCACTACATCTGTGAAATCAGAATCACTGATCATTTCCCCAGGTCTATCTTCCTTTTGACAGGAAGTTTCTGTAATGAAGATTAGTGTGCAATCTTTGGGCTCTCTGGGGCTGTTTGTTAGGGGCAAGGACAGGAAACAGTGTGGCCCAGGCCAGAATAGTGCTCTTGTTCTCCCCTGGTCAGGAAATGGGGGAGCCCCATGGGCAGTTTTTGTGTGTGTGTTTTTGACAAAGCCCAAGTTTTTCATTATTTTACAAGCCCTGCATGTGTTCACCGTAAAACTTAAGAGTGTAACATTCTGTGCTACATGTTGTTTGTTCATAGTGGCGCACATGACAGCTGACTTGGATCATTAGACTAATGAGTCCAAAGAAAAGGTTCAAGTTGGCCAGACTGGATTTTTTCTGCTGCGAAACAATTCTAGTGTCACGTAGAAGAAGTCATGCGCTGTCGCAAATATCAGTTTCTTGTTATCCCCATTACCAACTTAAGCGTTTAATTTCAGATCAACACCAATGGGTTTATTGCCACAACAGAGCCAGTGAGCGAGTCGACATATCTTGGCAAAATGCCCCCAACATTTGGCATGATTGCAGCTCTGCAAGGAGACCTGGACACAAGTGATGGGGTGGGGAAGGTTTTCTTCCGTCAAGATTCCAGCCCTGATGTATTGCAACAGGCAGCTGAGCACATAAACAGAGCCTTCCCTGAGGACGATGAAGTCAATCCCACCCATGCTATGGTGATCACCTGGTTAGATGTTGCCACCCATGAACCTCAAACCAGAGGAGATAGTGTAGTCAAGAAGGTGAGCATCACATTGTTATTTAAGTGATCTGGGGTGAAACAGGTTATTTAGATCCTTCTTAATGTTTTATTCCACAGAGAAACACCTTCCAGCTGGTTATTGCATCCCTGGACACTTCCTCTTATGCTATTGTCCTGTACCCTCGGGATGGAATACGGTTCACCTCCACACCTGTAGAAGGCAGTAATGTAATAATACACGCTGGATTCAGTAAGGGTGTGGACCAGCATTTCTTCTCTTCCAAAAATGGACCATATTACCGCACCACAACTGATGAAGAGGAATCTGTCAGGGCTTTAGCAGAGTAAGTCAACCAGCAGCTGTCAACTCAGGAACACCATTTATTGGCTAGTGTTAGATGCTGGATAATGTTAATGATAATAGTGATTTCAAATCATAAACGTTACTCTTTTCCCCATTTAGGGAGACTAACTCTGGGCTGCGGGGTGTATGGGTATATGAAATTGGAACTTCTCCCTATTTTTCTAACGTGGCACCAGGTGAGGTCACTGACCTGCCTACAGAAACCACACCTCAGGATGTCCCTGATGGTTATGAGGAGTCCACTGATGCAAGGAAGCATGTGTATACTACTGGTCAAGAAGTTGGTTATCCTCATTATAACACAGACGCAGGACAGATTGAAATTCACCCAATTCAGTACCAGCCTGATAACCCACAAGTGATAGAGGTGGACCAACCAGATATAAATGTAGATGGTGAGTATCCAACACTAAAGTAATTTGCTACTCAATATTTTCACACAGAATTTAAAGGTCTCACATTATACCCCTTTTGGGGGTTAAAAAACAGGTCCCTGATGTCCAGAGAATGTGTATGTAAATATTTATGCTGCCATGGCTGCCCTGGCTGAAACTTTGCACTCAGAGCTTATCTCTGGAACAACTGGTTTTGGGCTGTGCTCCCCTCTCCCCTCCTGTTTGCTGACAAATCCATAAAATAGACCATTCTGGGGCTGGATTCTACCAAACAGGAAAATGTTAAAAAAGCAGGGGCTCCACTGCTAACCCACTTGGTGTATGTCTACATAGAACCAAGAGCCATATACATGTAAAACATTATTAAAAAATTGATTTTGCATTATAGGGGACCCTTAAAGAGAATGAACATTGTAGTTATTCAATTTACTGTCCCAACTATTTTCTTATTGTACTTGTGTCCATGTCTTCAGTGTTCTCATACAACTTTGGGACGTGTGCGAACAACAGGAATAAGTGCTCCCAGTTTGCTGACTGTAAGGACTACTTAAATGGATACTGCTGTCACTGCAGGCCTGGCTTCTATGGGAATGGGAAACAGTGTGTGGCAGAGGGTACGCTTATACTTTAAGTGACTATTTTTCATTTTGAAGCAATAGCTGACTCTTCAGAAGGCTATCATTATAACTGTTTCAAAGAAACAGAGAGATAGGAGATCTTGTTAAAATGCATTAAATATGTGGCTATGGCAGTTTCAGTTTATTTTCTATGGAATCTGAACTATGAATTGAATGCTTTTATGATAACAACACACATAAAGACTAAGACATAACTGCATTTGTCTATAAGGATGCTGTTAGGTTTGCTAACTTGTTTAGTCTTGCACACTAGACTAAGCTAATAACATAACACTTCAATCAATTGTTTGACCATTGCCAAAAGTTATTACTGCACTCCATGTAAAATATTTTAATATCATTGATATTGTTAGGCTGTGTTAAAGGTTAGTCTATTCATTGCATTGGTCTGAAAACATTATTACACAAATACTACACACACACACATACACAGTGAAGCTGGGTACACCAGGTCAGTGTTAACTTAATTAACTACACTTGGAAGGTTTTATAAAAAAACATTTCATGCATTAACTGTTCTTAGTAACAGGCAGGAGAAAACCTTTTTTTTCATATTCCAGAGGTTTGGTTACTCTGACTAACGTTGATGCTTTTGGTTTGTTTTTGCAGGAAAGCCACAAAGGATTAATGGCAAAGTGAATGGAAAAGTATATGTGGGCAACTCTCCTTCTCCAGTGGATTTCACCAGCAATGATCTCCACTCATATGTTGTGGTAAATGATGGCCGTTCCTATGTTGCCATCAGTGACATCCCACCCTCTGTTGGACCCTCACTGCAGGCCCTTTCAGCCCTTGGTGGTGTGATTGGGTGGGCGTTTGCCCTGGAGCAGCCAGGCTTCAAGAATGGCTTCAGTATCATTGGTAAGAGATGCAATATGTATTAACAATAACAATATGTATTAATATGAATATTCAGAAAGCAGAAATCTTTGTAAGTAAATGTTAGTGCTTTTATAACAACAGTTTGCCATACAGCTGCAGATTTGCACACTAAGGCCAGCTGAATTCTCCTCACATTTCTTCAGCTTGGACAGAAGGCCATGAGCCAAAGTTCATTCAAGGTTAACCCTCAGTTCTCTGATCTCTGAAGGGGGGGAGTTCACACGTCAAGCGGAGGTGACCTTTCTGCCAGGGAATGAGAAGCTGACCATCAAGCAAGAGTTCCAAGGCATCGATGAGCATGACCACATGATTGTGAGCACCACCGTACAAGGGCGAGTCCCTGAGGTGCCTCAGGGCTCCACTGTGCAAACTGAGCCTTACTCTGAGATCTACCAGTACAGCAACAACTGTAAGATGCAGCTTGAACAGAGAAATAGTTTGATTTTGCACTTGGCCAAATCAAAACTCCCTTAGGAAGTCAAGACTGAGAAAATGTACTTGTTTCTTATCTGCCCTCCAGTAATTACCTCATCCTCCACTCGGGACTATGTAGTGAGCTCCCCTGATGGTTCCACTGACACCAGGACATATCAGTGGCGTCAGACCATCACCTTCCAGAGCTGCCAGCATGATGAGTCTTCAAGAGATGTAAAACCTACACAGATGCTCAGCGTGGACCAGGTCTTTGTTTTGTATGACGCTAATAATCAACTCATCCGGTTTGCCATGAGCAACAAGATTGGGGATGTCAGTGGTGAGGTCACAGATTTTATTTTTGTCTTCCTGTTTTTGGTCTCGGCTTCCTTCCTGGCGTGCAACATACAGTATATCCTGATCATGCACAGTTTTACTAAAGGTTAAGGCTATTATATAATGGAATCACAAAAGTTAATAGCAAAGTATCAACAATTTCCTACACCTTCTATTCTCAGGGGGGCAGCCAGAGGAGAACCCATGTTTCACTGGACGACATGGCTGTGACACCAACGCTGTTTGTCGAGCTGGACAGGGAAACGAGTTTACCTGTCAGTGTGCTGCTGGCTTCAATGGTGATGGACGCACATGTTATGGTAAAAATGATATTATACAAAAAAATGACCTTTGTTTCCAATTGTGTGTGGTGATAAAGAGGGTGTAGCAGCTGCTTAATTCTCTAAACTAATATGCTTTCTGCTCCCAAGCAAGTTTCCTTCCTGGGGAAGTGCATAAGTTTGTCAATTAGATGAGGGAGTCCCTCATGATAAACAATGTGTCTCGCACTCCCAGACCAGTTTAACATATCCAGTGATCCTCATTCCCATATCTATACAACCAAGAGCCCAGACAGGAAGAGCTCCAGGGCACATACAGTAGAAAAAGAAGGAAGTATTTCAGACAGATGCTATCTTGAAACATTTGGAAATAAGAAATATAATTAAGCTCTCTCCTCTGATCTCCTGACATCTGATAATTAAGGTCACTTACAAATCTAGACTTCAAAACTCCAAACTTGGACCTAATGCTGCAGTTATTAACACATGATAACTTTCTACCCTCTTTATCAGACATTGATGAGTGCAGCGAAGATCCTCAGATCTGTGGCTCTCATGCTATCTGCAACAACCAGCCTGGGACTTTCCGCTGTGAATGTGAGGATGGATATCACTTCAGCAGTGATGGGCAGACCTGTGTTGGTAAGTGTTGTTTTGTGCTACCAAGTGCTACCAAGTGTAACACCTCATGGACGCTGCAGGCTTCCTCTCACTGAGGGGTGCACAGAAGACAATGCAGCAAAATCATTCAAATTTTACATTCTGCACCTTTAAAAGATTTAGAATTGTAGTACACTGTAAAAAATATGCTTATTTGTCTTTCTTGTGTGAGTCAGATGTGAAGACACACCACTAGGTAGTTGGTTAGCTTAGCCTATCATACCAGAAACCATGTTAAAAGGCTAGCATAGCTTATTTTAAAGTTAAAAAAAGAGTAGTTAAGCTTAACTCCATTATCTAGTCTTATCTAGTTCATAGAAATAACAAAAGCTAGCTGTTAAGCCCTGTTTCCAGTCTTTATGCTAAGCTAAGCTAAGCTAAGCTAACAAATTGCTGCTCTGGATTCATATTTAGCATACACACTTCATTATGACACATCTACTTCTCAGCAAAAAAAATAAAATTTCCCCAAACCTTTAACTACTGCTTTAATAAACAGTTTGAAAAAACATGTGACTATTGTTGATTGATGTAAATCTTTGGTGTGATATTTTTTACATAATGGATCTCATTTTATTTCTCTGTACCAAAATGAATAAAAAGTATTTGTCCACTCTTCCTCAGAGGTTAACCGACCTGTAGACGCCTGTGAAGAAGGCACTCATACCTGTGACATTCCTGAGCGCGCTCAATGCAGCTACACTGGAGGGTCATCCTACATCTGCTCCTGTCTGCAAGGATTCGTAGGAGACGGCAGAATCTGTCAAGGTACTGCACAGAGACACTAAATATACAGCATCCAACTCACAAAGCATCCCTAACTGACCAGACTGCAGCTGCCAACACATAACCAATATACTACCCATCAGAGCTCCTGCTGCTGCAGCATGGGTTTATTTTCATGTGGCACATTGCTTATACATCATTAAATTAAAATGTGTATTTTTATTTCTTTAAATTAAGAAAGCAAAGAAATCAAATAGGTAGACCAATTATTAAATGAAATAGTAAAACTTTTGTAATTAGAGTAGCATTTCCATTTGAAATATAACATAATATGGTTGTCATTGGGTTGGTATAGTGGTCTTTGGGGTTATTCATTTATAATAATGAATAATTAATTTACTAAAATATGAATTTATTAGAAAGAATGTATAGAATGTAATAAATGTTTATTAGAAAGAATAGGACATGGTCACCCCGCTCCTCAAATCTTTTAACTGTCTTCCTGTAGCTGCCCCCATCAGATTCAAAGCTCTGATTCTTGCATACAGAGCGATCGACTCAACGGCACCTATCTACCTCAATTCCCTTATCCAGATCTACACTCCCTCCCACACACTGCGCTCTGCTAGCAAACGGTGTCTGGTGGTCCCATCACAAAACAAAAAATCCAATGCAAGCTCTTCAGCTCTGTGGTCCCACAATAGTGGATTGAGCTCCCGAACTCTGCATGGTCAGCAACCTCACTCCCAATATCCAAGACTGCTGAAGACACAACTTTCTATGCAGTTAAAACGCACTTTCATCCAAAAAAAATAAATTCCTGCACTTACATCTCATTAAACTGACAGACTTCTTCTGATAGTGCTTTGCTTTACAGTTTTTCTCCCTGCCTTAGATTTTTGCTTGCTTTGTACCTCACTTGTAAGTTGCTTTGGATAAAAGCGTCTGCCAAATGACTAAATGTAAATGTAAATGAATGAAACAAGTTTGTAATTATTCCTGTGGCACACTCCAGGCTTCATGCTTGTGTGAAGAGAACGTGCAATCTGAGCTCTGAGTGTTGGCTCCAAAAACGTTTTGCATTTCTGAGCTGCAGTGTGTTGTCAGAGAATTACTGTAGAGGAAGAGGAAAAACATAGGGACATTATGAAAATTAGTAGCTTTTGACAATGTATTTATTCAGAGTTCACTCTCAAATCTCAGGGTCGAGTCTTATTTAAAAACTCTCCTTTATAACAAGGAGTTGTTTTTTTTAAGTAGTCCTTCCTTGTATTACCCTTGACATATAAATGGGCTTAAAATAATAGTGCCCATGAGTTTGACTGAATGCAATATCACAATATGTTCTGAAAATGGCAGATGGTAATGTGCAGTATTACTAGTCAGCAGGCAAAAAAGGAAAGGTACATTAAATACGCAGTCCACATTTCAGTCCAAATTCCATTGCAAAGACTTTAATAAACCATCTGCTTAGAAGGGGGGATGTGAGGCTGGTTACATAATACATCTGCAGTTGTTAAACAATGAAATATGAAAATCAGAAGAGCATTTCTTATGTCAAGTTCATTAGTTTTTTTGGGCTGGTCGTCATTTGTAGTTTCCATTCTTTCCATGCTTCATGTTATGCACCCTGAGCACAGTTTTGGGCACAGACACATACTGATCATATTGCTGAGTCTTGACTAAAAAAGGAGACATGCAGAAAATATTCCAGCTTCTGATTACTGCTTCTTCTCTGCTCTCACTCACTCTCTTTTATCCTACCCGAAGACATAGATGAGTGCCAGCCAGGCAGGTGCCATCAGGATGCTGTGTGTCATAACACACAGGGATCGTTCAACTGCCAGTGCAGGTCAGGTTACTATGGTGATGGCTTCCACTGCTCTCAAGGTAAGTCACGTTCTGAAAAGCAAATCCAAAATGCTAAACAGTACTTTCAATGCAATTCAGTTTATTTATATAGAACCAAATCACAGCAAAAGGTACTTCATAATGTAAGGTTTAAGACCTTACACAATTTAACAATTAATCTATATGGAATTATATAGAAAATCCAACAAATGCCCCTTAAAGAGAGCGAGAACAACTACGGGAGAGAGAAGACCCAAGGTTGATGACATGCAATAGCGGTGTATGAGTGGATGGAGAGGAGTGTCGAGGGAGATCCCCCAGCAGTCTAAATCTGTGGCAGCATAACTAAGAGATGGTTCAGAGACACCTGAGCCAGCTCTAACTATAAGCTTTATCAAAAAGAAAAGTTTCAAGCGTAGTCTTAAAAGTAGAGACACTGTCTACCTCCTGAACCTGAACTGCGAGCTGGTTCCACAGGAGAGGAGCTTGATAGCTAAAGGCTCTGCCTCCCATTCTACATCTGGAAACTCTGGGAACCATGAATAGACCTGCAAAGTGTTCTGCTGGGATGATATGGTACTGTGAGGTCTTTAAGATATGAAGTTGAACCCTTATAAAAAAACAACTCTTGGCTTAGGGGTTTTAAACCTGCCCTTTATTTCCAAAATCCTTGAAAAAGTAGTTGCAAAGCAAGAAGTTACCTGTATAAACTTCCAGTCAGGATTTAGAGTACATCATGGTACAGAAATAGCACAGCAAGTCTCTTTTTTTTTTTCTTTACTTGCCTTGTTAGATCTTGCTGTCTTTGACTAGATTTAATGTACAGTCTGGTAACACTCAGTCTGTGCTAGAACTAATTTATTTTTTCTTTTGTGGGAGTTCAGATGGTTCTGTTTGATGTAGCAATCGCAGGCCTAGTAGTAGAAAATTGAAAAATGGATCATTGTTTATGCCACTTGGAAATGAACCCATCACCACAGTATATTGGTGCCAGCTGGGACCTGTTTTTCATTTTTTTCTGCATAGCAAAGTTCTTATGCCTTGCAAAGAATGTGCAGGAGGAGGCAAACTGAAATAATGTCATTTACTTAGCAGTTTGTACAGCTTGGAACTTATATTTTTTTATTTTCTCTTCAGAGAGGCCAAAAACACAGTGTGAGATCCACAGAGACAGTCTCCTGGGTGTGACAGAGTTTGGTCCACGGGGCCCCAGGCGTCCTGTTGGACAGTACATTCCTACATGTGATGAATATGGTGCCTACGAACCAGTGCAGTGCCATGGCAGCTCAGGACACTGCTGGTGTGTGGACCCAAATGGACAGGAGATCCCTGGGACCCGCTCTAGGCCTGGTAGCAGACCAATGTGTGAGTAAATGCACAGCTGGAAAACTTTGCTCATTTGAGGTCAGTTTTCACCCTGCATGATTTTTCACTATTTTCTCAATCAGGCATTGACCACGGTGTTGTGCCACCACCTGTGGGACCTACCCCTCGACCTAATGTCTACCCCCTGCCTCCAGGAACTCACCTGCTGTTTTCTCAGAGTGGCAGGATAGAGCACATCCCACTAGAAGGTTATAAAATGAAAAAAGATGAAGCCAAGGCTGTCCTGCATCTCCCTGTAAGTTCCTCTTTTGTGTGATCAATTTTTATGTAATATGTTATGTTTATGGTATGTTTAACATGTCTACATCTTACAAGTTTTAATACCAGCATTTTTTTTTCTTAACAGAATTTAATAACACTAGCTCTTTTGTTAAAATGTGTGTGATGACTCCAAAAGTACAGGAGAATAAATTTCTTAGAGGCATTTCTGTCTCGATATCTTAAACAACATAGAACATACCAACTTTTTTATGACATCACGCTCATTTTAAGTGAGCAAAAGTATTGGATTACCAACCGGTGCTCCCAAGTGTGTCCTGTGAAAATAATAACAAAGTGTCAAGTTGGTATTTTTGGTCAGTGTGAGCATTTAGACTGTACAAAGAAAACAGCAAGGTCGGCATCTTACTTTGGTCTGTTCCCCTGTTCTTTCTAATATGTACATTCTGGTTCTGTGATTTTATCTGCTTCATGCATTCGCGGCTTGCACTTTATTGGATGCACATGGTGACATTCACAGTAATTACTAACATCAGTCAGACATCTTTGGAATTGCAGTCTGCATTTCTTGTTATGCTGATTTCCAAACCAGCTGGCCTGAAGCCTGGCCTAGTTGCTCACGCTGAGTGTGTGGGTTTGATTTGCTTGGATTTGCGTCTAGACGTTAATGTCAAAAAAGACATCTGCTCCATGTTTTCATAAGTTCACTTCAAAGATTGCTGTTTGCTGACCCCTCCATAGGAGAAGGTAATCATTGGAGTGGCCTATGACTGTGTTGAGAAAATGGTCTACTGGACAGAAATCTCATCCCCTTCAATCAGCAAGGCCAACATCCAGGGAGGAGACCCCATTGCAGTCGTCACAACGGGTTAGCGTTACTGTTCTTTTATTCTTTCTCCTGCTGTTTCTCTTTCATTTTCAGTTTTATGTGAAATAGGAGTGTGTCTACATGAAACAATGAAACTGATGTGCAAATTGTAACCTAACAACAGATTTGCAAAGTCCAGAGGGTATCGCCATCGACCACCTGGGACGAACAATGTTCTGGACAGACTCTATGAAGGATCGCATCGAGGTGGCCTCTCTGGATGGATCTCAGCGTCGAATCATCATAGATTCTGATCTTGTCAACCCCCGTGCTATTATCACTGATCCTCCCAATGGGTGTGTAATGTTACAAAACTTACATAAATTAGTAGCTTGTTTTCTATTCTTTTTTTTTTTTTTTTACAGGCTACTGCCTCTTAGGAACATTTTTAAATTCACATCTAAAGCGTAAATTCAAACTCATTAATTTTTTTCAGTCACTTAAGAAAAAAAAGCTTATTAACAATTTTGGTTACATATCGTGCAGTTAGATTTATTGTCAAAAGAATAGCATTTAGGATTGATAAAAAATCTAGCAGTAATTAAAGTTTTTGTTTTGCTGTTTATTGTACTGATTTCAAACCTGTTCTAATAACAGTATTCTGTATTGGGCCGACTGGAACCGCGAGGCCCCCAAGATTGAGACCTCTTACATGGATGGATCCAACAGAAGGTTATTGGTCAAAGATGGCCTCAGCCTGCCAAACGGTTTGACTTATGACTCTCAGAGTTCTCTGCTTTGCTGGGCAGATGCAGGTATGAGTATTTTAGGCAGATGATGATATTTGCATTGAAAACAGATCAATAAATATAGTCTCTCACCTCTAGGCACACATAAAATGGAGTGCATGCATCCTGGTCGTGGTGACCGCAGACAGGTTGTGGAGGGGATTCTGTACCCTTTTGGAATTACGTCTTTGGGGAACAGCCTCTTCTACACTGACTGGAAAAGGTTTGACTTGACTTTAACTCTCACCTTTTATCCACTGACAACATATAGGAGATAGGAAACTACTTATTGTTTTAAATAATGAAATTCAAGCCTGCTTTAATGTTTGTGTGTGTTGTGGTACTAGATGTTATATAAAGCTCTTACACACAAATATCTAAACATATTTACACACTGGAATTTAATGTTTATAACTTACAGTTAGGTATTGTGCCACCAGGGATATATTGCAGCATTTATCCATGGTCCACTATGCATTGTGAGAACTCAGGTCTGTCAAGGTAGAAAAAGGAGAGGGTGGGTCTGAGGTCAAAAAGCCCCCCACATGTCAAGCATTAATGCTCTCCCATATTTGGATACGCCCACAGTGAAGACTGCAGAGCTTTCATCCCATGCAGCTGGTGCAGTATGTTAGCTACTACAAAGCAGTGGGGGTTGGCATGCCCATTTGTGTGTGTGTGTGAGTGCATGTGAGGTGAGGAGGCATCTTAAAAAGTTGCAGCTGCTTGCAATTTCTTTGCCTCTGCGAGCAACTGTGAGTGACCAGCTCAGGCTCTCCCTGTGATCTGGGCTTGTTTTCAACAAACTCAGATAAAAAACTACTCATACTCATCTTTGACACACTCAATACGAAACATAACATTTCTCAAGCTGTGGTATTCCCAGAGAGGTCAACTCTTGCGCTCATTGTATTTACAGGGATGCTGTGATTGCGGTGGACCGCCATTTTGGAAAGGAGTCAGACGAGTTCCAGCCCCAGAAACGGGCCAAACTATATGGCATTGCAACTGCCTACGCACAGTGTCCTTCAGGTATTAAGCAAATTTTGAGGCACAACAGGGCCTTATATTCACCTTAAAAATGTGGGCTTTTATGGATTAAACATTTCTATCTAACTTTTTTATCTACCCTGAGCATGTTGACAAAAACATCACATTACATAAATGTAATTCAGTTTGTTACATCACAGTAGTGTATGTTGCATCTTGCACTGATGTGCAGCCCCACTGAAGAGCCATTCTTAGAAATAGTTTGAACCATGTACATATGGTGGCTGACTTATGAGTCGGGTTTCAGGGTATAGCAGCCCGTTTTATGACCTCTGTACCCTCTATGAAGAATAAAGATTGTAGGTTTACTCCTTGACTTGAGTAGAAAGAGAATTCTGCAGCCAGCACTGATGATTAAGTGAAGAGACGACTGATGTTTTTGCGCAGCACTGGGCCTCATCCCCCTTATAGATAAGGCTGCACGCATAAAGCCAGGGAATGTTGAGTTGTGGTGGGGCCTCCAACATCTGGAGTTACTGTGTGTTCCATTTAAGTATGTTTAACAAACAGTGAAGAGGCTTTTTCCTGCTGCTCCTTACAGTGGTTGCTCATGATTTACACAAATGCCTCAGGGTGTCCTGCATTAATAAGAGATTATATGTTTTCCTCTTCTGCCAGGACAAAACTACTGCGCTGTGAACAACGGGGGCTGCACTCACTTGTGTTTAGCAACTCCGACCGGCCGCTCCTGCAAATGTCCCAACAACGCAGTGAGTGTGGGCTGTGTTGAGTCAGACAGCGGGTACTGAAACCAGGCAGGCGGCTGGAAGAAGACACTGTGTGGAAGTTTGACAGAAAACTAGGAGCCACTCAGCATTAATAAATCATAGCTGCTGAAAACGCCTCTGAAAACCAGAGGTGAACTTACTGTGCCTTTAATTGCTCTTTGTTTCCTTATTTACATTTTCTTTAAAGTCACATCCGCCTTTCAGAATTGTAAATATAAACACTATTATGTTGACCTATTTCCTGAGTGCACATAAACTGAGAATACAGCTCAAGGGATATATATAAATATAAATATATATAATATAATATAATGTGAAATTCATCACAGTAAAGCATGCCATATCTCACCTCTACTGTGTGACATTGTGACACATCTGGATCATCTAGTCCTTTATCACACGGATGTATTATTGTGAAACGGAACTAGAAATGTCTTAATAAGTTGGTGGGATGTGTTTACATGCAGAGCAACGAAGTAAACATTTTTTCTAACAAGTTGGTCTGTTGTCTGTGGCTTTAGTACAACAATACTGACATCTTGTGTTAGGTTGAGTGTCTTACAAATAGTAGTACAGTACATAAATGGTGGTGCGTTGGTTGGTGCCCTCAACCCGTCGGACTTGGGGATGTCTTACAGTAGCTGCTGTTTGTTAAATGCCATCGGTAGCCTGCCTTTAATTGGTGAAAAAGTTGCATTTGATTTATTCACACATATTCGAATGTGGCATAGATGAGCCAAAAGTGTGTGTCGGCTGCATTCGACAATTTCCGTCGTTGCTCGTGTCATGGTTTTTGAATCATGTGATCGATGACAACCGACGTTTCATAAAAATCTCGTGATCGTTTGGACCCAACGTTAAAAAAACTCTCGGTTTGTCTAAAGCTGAGGGACATTTCACTCAGTTTGCTGGTTTTAAAATGCACATTTCTACTTTTAAAAAAATCAGTTTTACTGCTGTTTCATCTGTCTCATCTAGCTGATGCACTAAATAATTGCAATGACACAATGAGCTGAATTCAGCAGAAGCACTGCTGCCACACCATTCACACCAGTAGATACAGTGAGTTATGATTTGCCTGCTCTCATGTTTACCAGTAGGTGTCAGGAGTAAACACTTGTTAAACGAGGTTTCGAGGTAGGACTCATTTTTACCAACCTCATTTCATCAGCAGGATTGTCTGCGTCATTGGTGGTCTTCATTAACCCGGAATGTTTCTAAACTATATTTGGTGCAACCATTATTTAATCACCGATTCGTCTTCTGATCAATGCCACCTATATAACTTTAGAAATAAGCTAAAGCAGCTTATCAACATCCTAAACTCATAGTTTATGTCATTAAATTGAAGGAGTCTTTGACTAACAGGCATTTTCAGTTTACTACAATAGAAAGAAAGGCTGTGCATCCGCCTAGTGGACCTAGAAAATAACAGGCAATGAATCATTATCAACATAATTATCGGTACGTAGTACTTGTAAATGTTTTGGTTTCAAGTCTAATTCAGACTGTCACAGAATTTAAAATTATTTTTGTAACTTAGAGATTAGTCAGTCTGGCCTAAAGCTGACCACGGTACGTAACCATGTATCTGTGTGGTGGTGGGCGTATAAAAAAAATTAAAACATCTCTTGTGACTCCCAAAAGTAAAAAGAAAAGCTACATATAGCTGCGTGCTATTGATAATGTTGCAAATTCAGATGACTTGCGCTACCAGTCAATCTATTTATTCAGTTAATGTAATTTTACTTCTGTGAATTCACGGTTTTACAGAAATGCATTAAATGCACCACCACTGGCCGATAAAAACGCTTTGATTGATTGGGAAACCAGTTGTGTTTCATCCAATAGGAAACCAGGCAGGGCTCTGTGGGCATGGCACCGGCTGTTAGCACTACGAGTGACTTGACGATCTGACCCTCAAAGTTGTCTGCGAGGATATATATTTTCACTGTTCAGAGGAGATAAGAGCGAATACATGTGTCTTTTGAATTCATTTGTTTATTAACGCGAGGCACGAGCTTGTTCAATTAAAAACATTAATCGCGTTTATGTTTGTCTATGTTTAGCATATTTTAGATTCGCTGCATGATTAAAAAACTCAGCTTTTCTTTATTATGACTCAGCCCCGGCACTTGTAGGTGCCCTTACTTAAGCCTCACTTGGCACTGAGAGCAAACACAATTAGAAATGTCTCTCCAGATAAACTTTATTAAAATGTTGTGACCAAACCACCGGTAGCTAGTTACGTTATGTTTTAGCGCCTGGCCCAGCCGTTGACGTTCTAGGAAGTTGTAACGTTTGTACCGTTAGCGAGTAACCAAAGGGCGGTAGTGTGGTTTCCTTGCAGTCAGTGATGAGGGCTTAATCACACATAATCCGCTGGACGAAGGCTAGCTTTAGCTGGCTTTAATTCATGGCAAACAAAGGTATGTATGAAAATTAATCTTTCTCAAACACACTTGGATAGCAAGATTATAAGGAAGCTGTGCCGATACGTTTGCTTTTGTAAAAGCCGTGAAAGACGTGACCCCTTCTCTGTGGTGCACAGTTTTGACAGCTGCCATATAGCTTTACAGTACGATACGATGAAACAACCAGCATCACAGCTAACGTAGTACCTGTTAGCAAGAGAATTAATTCTGGACTGTGTGTTATGCCCATTAATATATGTTGTAGAACTCATAAACTCATCAGCTCTGAAGCTAGCATAGCTTTTATGCAAATATTTTGGTTAAATTTATCGAGGTTTTTTTACTGATATATTCTGTCAAGCTAGCTGGAACAATAAACAACAACTTAGCCGGATTTTCAAAATAAAACTTGAATTACAATGTTGAGTAGCTACCTAGAGTTAAGTCAGTCCTTACCTGCGCATACAGAAGACGTTCAAAGGAAATTTTAATTATGAAGCTGTAACTATTTCCAAATAAATTGTTTGTCATACTAAATACCGTAAAGAGTATTTTTTAAAAAAGCATTTGAACACATGAATTCCCAAAAAATAATGGCCTGGTGGTATTAAGGGTCTTAATAAATTTTAAATTTTAAATTTGGAACATATTTTTGAACCTTGTTGAGGATACCTTTATTATTTGTTAACACTTTGGTCTGCCCAGTTATGTACAACATATACGACGTTGTCGTTTATAAATACGTAAAGAAATATTTACAAAAATAGAAAATAAGTGTGTTTAGTAGGTGAATGCATAAAAACATAACTTAAAGCACTATAAGCCTGCATTGTGAGCATATTGACAGTTCTTGTAATAGTCCCACAATTTTGGTGTTTTATTTTGAAAACTGTTTCCGTTATCGGAAATAAGTTGTCCTAACCTGCCTGCGATTCTGACGCATGCTAGCTAACTGAAAGCTTTTGTTTTGGTAATGTGACAGTGTGTCAAGCTCGTTTGTTTCGGGTTCAACTCAGGTTCAGGTGCGCTTTATTGGCCTGCCAGTATGTCTAAGTGCGTGGACAAAAGCGAAACTGTCTTCGCCAACTCGTTCTGGTTTTCTAACCCTGACACTTTTTTCTGCAGAAGCCAAATTTAAAAGTGGCAAAGCGGCACAGAGAAACATGAATCTGCTATGACAGAACCAGGAGAACATTTGGATCTTCTTTTGGTGCTGTCTGGGGCACTTTCAGCCACCTGGAGACAGAAACTAGGAGAATTTTGTCATTTCTGACTTCCTCATCGCTCTGACTGGTGTTGAGCCTGGAGTTGTGGACGACATGGCCAGTCCACAGCAGGCTGATCTGTCATATGCGTGGGAAAAATATATGGACTGTAGACTGCAAGGAGCGGATCTGCAGGTAGGCATTGCTGCTGGCAGACACTGCCAGTGCCTTTGGGTGGTTGTCATGTTAACTTTTCCTTTCCAGCACTTTAGTAGTCCTGGAAAAACCTTAAGATTCATGAAAAGGATTGACTGAATCTCGTTCTGTTGATTCTAACTAATATGTGGTCACTCTGATATAAGGAGGGCTTCTTGTATGTTTAGTCCTCAGTAGGAAACATTGTTCACTGGCATTATTTTGGTCTGCTCTTTATCATTCAAACTGCCCAAATGACTTTCCTGTTTATACTTATACAGTTTCCCTTTTTGTATAAGATTTTCTTTTTAGAAATGGAAGGTGGTTTGTCTCTAGATATGGCTCATTTTGTTCAAAATTGTATAGAATTATACTAGGACATAATCACAGTAGAAACATCTCTGAAAGATGATTTCCTCTGTCTGAAACCATGGAGCGCTAGGTTCTAGAAATACATAGCACAAGTATGAACCTGCAGTGAGTCACTGTGGAGAGGGGGAGGCAGGTGTAAACCACAGATTGATCATTATAAGTGTATCCGTGTCTGCGTATCAAGTGAGTAGCAGTGGTTCTGAAATCTCTGTCAGGCCACTGCAGCCCTTTTCTCCCCCTGTCTGCTGTCAGGACTAACAGCAGCCAGATCACGAGACTTGGATTAGGATCAGACTGTAGACATAAGAGTGAGCTGGTGTGCACGCACAAACACAAGGAGGTGCTGATTTGTTTATTGTGTTAGTCAGTTATTTTTGATTCATAATGTGCAAGTCACCTTAAAGGCAGATCTGCTTTCTTGGCTCTGTTCCTCTTTAGGCATTGTGTCTGTGGTGGTATGTTGTTTGTGTTGTGTAGACAGAAATGGTGCAGACTTGTTCTTACTTGCCACAGTAATAATAAAACATTTGAACTGCAGCAAGCAGACTCTATTAATGGTAACGTTTTATGCCACCATTTGTTGTGATGACTCCCTTGAGACAACTGTGTGTTTGCTCTTCCACTTGTCAGCTGTACATTGATCAAAGTGTGTACGTCACGAAGATGCTAGTTAAGTGAGTGCAGCTCTACCCTGCAGTTAGAGCTGATCTCAATCTGATGTAGACACAGTGACAGGGTGTAGCATACACATGGATTCTGTTGCCTAGCCTGCACATGGTATTTTCCTCATTTAGCAAATCCAATCACTACACTACTATACTGCACATTTTTACCATTTCACTGACTGCCTAGAAGTGTCACCTTCTAGTCACTGCAGTCAGTACACAGCTAAACATGACGAAGTGATAATAACAGCTTTGCAGAGACTGAAAGGAGCCTGTTTTTAGGCCCATCACACAGCTATCACTGCCCTGCTGTTGTGTGTCAAATTCTGTGATCACACTTCACAGTGAAATTGCGGAGGTCAAAAAGACACCTTCTCCTGCAGTAATCTATAAGGTGCCTTAAAAAAGTGTGAGAATACTAGTGCTGGGACCTCTCCCTTTTTCTGTGCATCCTCATCTGTCATCTAACTGATTTTTATCTGCATTTCTCTCATCTATTAATCTCTTGCTGGTGTGTCTTGCTGTGTATTCACTCTACATAATTGCTCCTTATATAACAGCATTTACTACTTGCAATCCACTATAATTAAAACTTTTGATATATCTTGTGTCACATATACTTAAGGTTCTGCATTGTAGTTTCATAATACCTACTTGCATTAAACCTTGGGCACACTTGAATTGAAGTGTCTGTGCTGCCCAGTCATATTTTATCTTGATGAGCAGAGTCCATTCAGTAGTTTTATATATATATAGTGTTATATAATAACATATAATAGTTACCTGATCATAAACCAAAGCAAGAAACCAGGCCTTGTTGTTTGTGGGTTTAGCTTTATTGTGAGTTAACAGGATGTTTCACAACATGAAAATGAGGTGTTTGTAACACTTCACTTATTTTGTCTTCTGGTTCTTTGAGTCTTCAAGCTATCTGATCGTTGTTGTATCTGCTTAACTTTTATATCATCTTTAATATCCTTTAAAGTAAGTCAATAGCAGTTCTTGGACTAATGTTCTCTCAGGGTGCTTTAGATTTTGTATAAAAATGGATGACAAGACTCTTTCCTGCTGGGTGATTTGACTCAACATGTAAGCATGATTTTGTAGTTGCTCTGACATCAGCCACATATTTCATTGTATATACTTGTGATGGGCTACTTAAACTCTAACAGCAGATACATTGTTCATTTGTTTTTATCTAAAAGACCAAAAAATAAATGAAATAAATAAATACATAGAGTGTATGTAACGCTCAGTATAGTGAGTGTCTGAAATAGGACAACCACAGTCACACATTCAAACCACATTGCCTGTCATTAGGTTTCTAAGCTCAGTTGTGTGCTTTACATTCCTTCTGTGGTAAAGCCCTGAATCCTTGTCTGAAGGAGATTAAACTTGTCAAGCAAAGCGTAAGGCAAAATGCATTGAATACTAAGGAGGGAGGAAAGATGGCAGTACTGGTTCACTTTCATCTCCAATGTTTTTTGTTTTCCTTGTCAGGTCTGAACAATATCATACTTTAAAAGCTACACTGTGGTTTCCATTAATGTCTTATCAGAGATGATATGCTGTGAAATTTGACTGGTATTAAGGTCAGCTGTAAAAACCTGTAACTGCCCCAGCGATCTAAATCAAATAATGATAGTGTGTGTAGGTCGTATTCCACATCTGAGCAGCTAAAAGAACAACAAAAAATGTTGTATTTTCATACAGCATTTTAGTAAAATAGAAGATTATTGATGATATTTCCTTTTTATTTTGAGAGTGGATGACATTGATTAGCCAATGCCCAGCATTTATTAAAAGACACATACCATATCTAATATACAGTGACACATTAGAGTTAGGTAATTTTCTCTTATTCTTCATAAATATGACCTAAAACATAATCTGATTTTCATACAAATCCCAAAACTAGACAGAGAAAACAATTATACTATTACTGTTCTATTTAATGTTTAATTTATTAATGCCCTGCTTAGCTGCCTCTGGATTAGGACGGCTGTCCATCATTGATGGAGTTATGAATACTGAACTGCTCAAACACATTCTACAGAAAATATGAAGGCATCCATCTCTGAATTGAAGCTCAAGTGAATCATGTAGTAAGACAACAACTGTAAAACAAGTAAATGTTCTACCAAGGAATAGTTCAAGCTGAAGAAATTGGGTGTTTTAGAAAGGCAGAGTCAAAGTTTTGACCTTAATCCTACAGAAATGCTGTGAAAGAACCTGAAGCAGGCAGACCATGCAGGCAAGCCAAACATCTCTGTGCCTGAGCTGTTCTTTAAGGACTAATGGGCCAAACGTTACATAGTTTTAGGACTGAGCACACAGGTCTGATAATGTTTGTGGAGAAATTAAGACAATTCTAAAATGTTCACAAACCAACCAATAAAGCACCACTGTACAGCAGAAAATCATGTCAACCAATGTCAATTACATTAAAATTGCAACATTTTTATAATTTTTTAAATTATAGATGATATTCTATTGTGTATTTCTCATAGCCAGCCAGTACGGACGTACCAGTTAAGAATCGGTGCTTAAATGGTTTGTCCTTTTTCAAATTTTAATTTTAGTAATACCAAACATCACGTGAATGCAAATGTTCTACCTACAATGTCAAAATCATGTTTACTATTGACTTATGGTTTTAATCATGAGAACAAATGACAGGGCAAAGTGTGTGATGAGGCTCTGATCATCGTGTCTTGTGATCCTCACATTACTTTCATCCACAATTGTTGATCAGTTTAATTTAATGCTGGATGACTTTTATGATATCCAGCATACTACACATTGTTTTTTTCTATTTGTTTACTTCTGTTTGTTTACTTCTTTATTTTCAGTGAGGTTCCTTTCTCAAGCTTGTTGGTTGAACATGTGGTTTGTTTCACATCTGCATTTATTGTTCTGCTCTTAGTTTCATATCCGCTCCTATGGGCTCTGGTCTTTAGGGCTTTTCCAAGTCATTGGCTGAATAATTCCTCTCTCTGCTTCTAGACTGATTCAGTCATCCTTTGCTCTGCCTGAGCTTTTTGTCAAATCTGCCTGTTTAGATCATAATTATGACCAGCACCAGCTTGCGCGCTATCTGACTGTAATGAAAACAGTGAAGCAGAGAGTGGAGCATTTTTATTTCCTGCTCAGTAGCTGTGCTTATGCTTGTATATGTACGTCACTGCTTGTGACAGTGAGGACATCACACTGACAAAACAAGGATTTTTTTTGGTGGTGGGCTCTTTAAATAATTAATTAGAAAAACAGAAGGGGAAAAAAAGGCATTGCTCTGATTTATAGTATGTGAGAAAATGTGCAACGTTAGGGTCTCCTCATGATGTTCATCACCCAGAATGTTAAATTAGATCAGAAGGGATATTAAACCAAGGAAAAACATTGCATAACCAACGCCCCACGTCCTCTCTCACGAGGACAGGATCACATCGCTTTCACTGCCTCTGCCAAGTTGTAGTCTACCCAATTATCCAAAGAGAGCTTGAGTGAAAGGTCTGTACCAGCGTGGGTGACTCAGCCATCAGACTCTCATGACTAGGCCTCCCATGATAGCTATGTTGGTTAAAGACACAGCTCATAGCCACAATTTCCGAGCAGTTACATAAACTTCAGCTTTCAGTGTTTAAACATAATCCATCCTGTGACTACAGAAAAGGATAAAATGTAGGTGTGCAAACAAAGCAAGTGTGAGCAAATGCATATATTACTTCATTTATGTATATATAAATCTATGCTGTTCGTGTTGCCCTTACTGTGCTATTTTAATGTGTATTCACGTGGCAAAGTAATTTTCATTGGACAAATAAATCCTTCTGTCAACATAACATAAAAAGGCTGGAATAAACTGCTCTTATCATACCATGAGCATTAAGCAAAATAACAAAGCTGTATGTCTAAACCACCCGCGTTGCCCGTTGACGCCTACATGACAAATGAGCAAATAAAGAAGTTCATCACTGCGGCGTAAAAGGTCAAAGTTTTTTTTTTAGTTTAGGGAAATGTCTTCTCTGGGCTTTGGTGAACTCTTGATTTCTTTCTAAGCTGTAGTAATCAGTATTGGCAGTCTTTCCATTATGAAATCACCCCAGCCGGTTTGTGCTGAGTGCATTGTAATATTGGATTAGAACCTCAGAGGAAAAAACAACTCCATTGCTGGGAAATTAGTGTTATCATGTGCCACTCAGTTTCCCTTTCCCATTTGAGCAATACAGCCACAACAGGTACTCTGATAACACAAGGACAAACCAAGTCATTTTACATATTCATTTTAAGAGATAAATTTTAAAAGACTGAGTGCAGAGCTTCTGGGCTTACTTATTAAACTAATAACAGTTTTGCTGACCTTGAGGCTTTGATTTTCTGCTACTCCCCTGTTGATCTTTGCTGTCATCTATTGCTGCATTTATTTCTTTCATCTTTTATTTGTCAGCTTTTATGTTTACCCCCGTTCTCCCCTGTCTCTCTCATGATCCATGCATTTCTTTTTCTTCCTGCTCCTGTCTCCTGTGTGTGATTTTTGTCCAGCCCTCTGGTGTGCAGTGACCCCCCACTCTCCTATCCTTGCACCCATCCCTCACTGCATGGGGAGTTTGTTGATCAGCTGTTGAAGTAAAAATCTCTACCCCCCTTCGTTGTCCCTGGTGAGTGTGATCCACTCTGCACCTTCTTCACGTTGGAAAATTGATTATAAATATGTGCAAATTTAACCTGAATACAAATGAAATAATTAGCTAGTTGTAACAAATAAGTTAAAAACAAAACTTGATGGTTGGGACACAGGAAGGAAATTGACTCACCATGTTCAGCAGAAAGTGGCTTTGTTACCCATCCTCACCTTCACAGTTAGCAGTAAAAGGTGAGGTGTGACAAAACTGTAGGCTTCTGAATAACTGATTTTAAAGTTTCACCTTTTCTAGTCACATAGAGTGAGAAAATCACACTTCTTCATACTGTAGGTGTTATTGCTGTTGCAGAGCATATGAGCAAGACACAGACTGTACACACTATTACCTTCTGTAAACTATGCCGTATTTAATTTTTGTTTTGTGTTTTTGACTCGTCCTGCTCTTAGGTATGTTATGTGTCCATGTAGCTAAGTAATATGCTGTGGCGTCGTTTCCCAAAGTATCTTAAGGATAAGATGATTAAAGTTTTTATTTTATTGTCAGTCAATGAGCTTAGATCGTCTTAGCATTAAAATGCTTTTTGGTAAACATGACCTCAAGCCTCTTGTGATTAAGGAAAAAACTAAGGGGTATATTAAAAAATGAAAGAGGTATATTTTGCTGCCCTTCAAATGTTTCTTTTTTAGCCGATATATCATGTTATCAATTTTTTTTGTATTTTATTGGTATCTGTCATTTTCTGCTAATTCTAAAATGTTTGTTTTGAATGTGCATACTGTTTATCAAGCTCCTCAGCTTGTCATATTTATAATGAACCTTCACATTATAATCATGTAGATATTCCTTTAAAATAAAAATGGCATAAACCTTTTTATACATTTTATGTGCTGCTGTTTTTTTCCATTCGGTCAGTGCCATCATAAGCTCCAGTGTGTGTAATGTAATTGGTCCTGGGTGGTGTTTGTTCTTTGGCTTTGTGACCCAGACACTCGCACAGACAGATCAGTCAGGGATCAAGGTTGCCTGAATGAATCCAGTCAGTGGTGTCAGATTAACAGAGTTGTAAAGCTATCTCCTGTGTGGTATAAGAGACAACAGGAGCTGGCTTAGAGGATCTCGCATCTGCTGGGAAGGTATTAGCACATTACCCTGGAACTACTAATACAGTTAAAAGCAGTCAGGTGACATGTCTTACTGTTAAGAAAGTCACCATTGCCCTTCCAGTTCTTGAGGAGAGAGATTTGTGCTCTGTGGTCAGGTTCTGACTGCAGCTCTGTGACAAGGCCGATTTCCTCTTTTGATGACTTTTATATATTTAAAGTTTTTTCTCTACCATTATTTTCATGCTGATTGAAATTTTAAATTGTGAAATGTGCTCCATCTGCCATATGTCACCATGGATGATGTTTTCATGTTGTTTTGAGATTCTGTTTACATGTCATACGTACTGCTGTGTGTCCTCTCACAGTGAAACAGTGCAGTTCATCTGAAGTTTGCTAAAGACCACCTTGACACTCCAAAATTCTGCTGGGAAATACAATTATGGTTCGATGAAACTAAGTTGGAAATTTCACAGCGATATGCATGGTGTAAGAAGAAGGAAAAAAAACTGTGAACCCACATGAAAACGTCATCTCAAGAGTCAAGTACAGTGGAGATTTAAAGTTTATCAAGGTATCTGGCAGGATAATGTCAGAATAATGCCTTTTGGAGTGGTCCTGTCAGAGCCCAGATCTCAGACCAATACAGATGCTGCAGAAGTCCATCTAGAGAGACATTCACATCAGACATCTTAGGAGAATAGCTAAGATGAAGCAGTTCTGTAAAGAAGACTGGTCCAACAATTTCTCCTTAACCTTGACAAGTCTTATTTAGCATCTACAGAAAACACTTGCTTGAGGTTATTCCTGTCAGTGGTGGTTCAACCAGTTATTAAAACACTGTTTTTCATTATCCCTTTATATGTTTAATGGGTGTGTTCAGGAAGAATGTTGAAAATAATAACTGTGTTTCATCAGCTTATAAATATTTAAGATCAAATAGTGAACATACAAATCAATAAAGGATTAAAATCTGGCGTGGCAGCTGGACTTCTGTTAGGTCAAAATGTTTCACTACTCATCGAACCACTCATTTATCTTTATTGCCAAAGCCACTAATGACTGTGCAATCATGCATAATGATTTACAAAATGTAAAATCATTGACACTAATGACATTATGATAGTTGTCTAATCGAAGGTTCTTGTTTTTGTGTAGTGCATTTGTTTCAATTCCTCTTCATGCAAATGTACAGTAGGTAAAAATCTGCACCTTATGTGTCTCTTGTCTCTTGTCAGGTCAGCCTTCAGAGTCTGGAGAATTTCCTCTGTCTCTTCCACTATGTGCAGCATCATCCCAGTCACTGTACCAAAGATGCACTGAAATTCTGGTATGTTTGTTTATTTATTTATTTATTTACCTCTTCAGTGCGCTATGTGAGAGGGTTTGCATCACTCAGGGCAGGTTAAAGCTCGGTATGTACTCAACTGCAGAAGCATTACAAATTTGTTTTTCCATCACATGTTAGGCAAACAGTACAGTGAATACTACAATTCCAAATTCACATTTCTGTATATACTGTACATAATCAGTAAACACTGGTGACATGAAGTTTGTTGCAATGATTTAATTAATAATTTTAATGTCTAACCATTCTACTGGAGGTTGCAGATATTATACATTAGCTTTTCATGTACCTTCTGGAAACATTAGGCACCTTAAGTATTGTGTTCAGTGTAAATAAGTCACCCACACACTATGTAGAAATAAGTGAATACTACCGCTGTTAAAATTGTATTTTTTTAAATGGGTCTTTGGTTAAAATGTTTGAAACTTCATTGTTTAAATACAAGCTCTAGATTTGGAGATTCATCCGCAGTAATTGAGCACATGGCTAACAGATGTTAGAAAGAAAACCACAGTTACAAAATCCTAGTGTGATTGTACTGCGATAAACTCTTTATATGTATATTTGCAAAGTTATTATGATGTAATTGTAATTATTATTTCCCTAAAGATATGGAAGCCGTAAGTATTGGTATTGCTGAAACAAGATCAGTGCACTGAAGCCAGTGCAAGTATCTAAAAGTACAATGTCACATAGTGGTTGCTGGCTCCATTTGACTTTCAATCACAAAGTGTCAACCTCTGTGTAGAATTACTATGTTAATATGTGTGTTGCACTGATGTATGTGCTGAAATCATACTAACCCAGACAACTTCCCTACTGAATAAATAACTTCTGTTGAAGTACGGTGTTTTTGCAGAAGGATAAAATCATTGTCTTTGTTTACTGTGGCTTGTGGTTATGCTAACACTGAGAGGGTGGTGGCACAAAGCTTATAAAGAAATTATGCAATTTAAGGCTTTTAATATTGAAGGGAAAAAAATATTTTTTTTATTGACCTTTTTCTGAATCGTGGCAATGTAGCCACAATGTTCAGTATATCAGCAGTTTGTTTTAAAGGGACTGTACGGTATCTGATAACATATTTACCTAGTACTCTTAAGCCTGCGTCTCTAGATACAGTATAGGAAGTTTCATCAACGCTTGATTGAGTAAGGCTTCTGTCAGCATGTCTACACACTGGCTTTATTCTAAATTGTAATCATTTCTACACATTGGTAATTTAAAGCTGTATACCATATATTGTGGAGATAGAAATATTTGTGATCTTGTGCTAGTTTGAGTAGAGATGTGGTCACTTGCTTATAGCATGTCAAATCCTTTTTAGATGTGTCTCTGTCCCATGACCTAAATAAGCTCCATGCAGTGAACTGACATGCTTCATCCAGACTAAAGCTGAATTATCACAGTGAGCATCAATTTTAACTGAGGTTACATGTGTTACACTAGAGCGCTGTTCTTTCAGAGAACATTTCAGTAAAAATTGGTTTGTATCGATGTAGTTTTTTCTGTATGACAATAAGAATATTGTTTTCATTGTCAACATACAATAATAATAATAACAAAAATTCTGACTCGGTTATTGTGCCTTGTGTATATTGTCAGTCTTCTTAAAGCTGACTTTCCAGAGAAAATGTGTGTTTGGTGTGTTGTTGAAGGGGCACAATGTAGTTGACTCTAAAAGTACTGTGATTAGTTTGTTTGTTTTGAATCCTTCTCATTTCCCTATTAACAATAAAACATCTTCCTCTCTTCTGGCCAAATATAAAACTGTAATAAATTACATTTTCCTTATCTAGCAAGGCCTTTTTGTTGCATGTATTTACTTCTGTGTGTCATTAGTGATACAGAAGTGCAGTTGCAATGAAGAAGTAACCCATAAAAAGGACTAAAATCCACATTCCCTTTAAGCTCTCCAATGACATGATAATCAAACAGAATCTAACCTTTACTGTTTTGCAAATATGCTAGAAAGTGACCCATTTAGCATAATGTGTTTAGCCATTTATTTTTTGCAAAACCTTGTGATCTCAATTGGGCATCTTTATTGGATTAGTGTTGACAGATTTAATATTTTTTGGAAACCTCGAAAGATTAGAAATATTCAGTGAATAGAGATAATGAAGAGGATCGAATGGCAAATATTACCTTTATACATGTTCAATGTACATCTGTTGCTAGTGTTACTACAGTTTCCCAGATGGATGCATGTACAAAGAAAATTAACTCTGCAGTTCTCACAGGTTGTGTGATTGCACAAAGTTGGTCTCTTCATTCTGCTTCTGCATGCAAGATGTTGATGCTGATAAGAAAATTAATTTAGAACAGTTGACTGACACTTTTCAGAATGTACATACAGCACAATATGATGCTAATGCTGCTTTTCAACATGGATTTTACAGATGTGTAATTAGTAGAAATCCTATACCAAAGACCCATCTGTGCATAAATCCTCAGAAGGTTCTTTTTCTTAGGCTTGAGGTTGAATATGTTCAAAACAGGTTAAAAAATGATGTATCATCTTATAATGAAGGTGACTCTATGCAGCTTGCTCTTTTGGCACCTTTCTACTTGTATGGAAATGTTTCCAGTTGGGCAAATGTTCTTCCCCACCAGTTGTAGTGAAGAATACAAAGACAGTTACTATGAATGATGGTCGCTTACTGAGGTCTTCTACAGGGCACGGGGGTTTGCCAGTATTTCCAAGGCCAGTGCCCCGACCATGTGACATCACATGCTTTCATGTGATACGCTGATCTGCTGCGAATCTGGAAAGCTTCCATTTGAAATTCCAATTTAATGGAATTTGTGCTGCAGAACAGAAAATGCAGTCAGCAGTCGTGTGAGGAGGTATGCAGATACAGCTAGCAGGACTGCAGTCAAGCTTGGAGCGTACACAAGATGACTGGAAGGAAATGGTTTTGCCTAGTAACATTTGGTAAGATAATATCGTCTATATGTTACAGAGGCTAGAGAAATTGTTCATCTGAAATGAGATCCCAGGTATAGAGTTTATTATCTCAGTACTTTTGAAAATCTTCTCATTATATTGTAAGTAAGTTTGGATCTTAAATGGCAGAACATGTAATCTGTAAAAGTGGAGTTATTTATTTTGTCACTGCAAATTCATGTTTGCCACTTCATGTTGAACTGTGTACCTGTGGTTGTCCTGTAAAGGGGGTGTGTATGTTAAACACTGCATGGAAACATGTATGTGTCTTATGTTTAGAGCTGTAGCTTATTGTCAGTACTTTCACAGGCTCACAGGATTGTAGCAGAACTAAGCAGACTAGTCCACTCAATGAATGTGTTTAGGTTGAATGAGTTTTTAAATTAATTTTTGCACCTAAATGAATCCAGTTTTGCATATTTATTTGGACATTGTTAGATTAAGGTGTGTCACCATGTTTCACCATGTTATCAGCTTATGTTTGTATGAATTTTTCTTTCTTTTTATGAGTTGTTGACCCTACCACAATGATGAATGAGGTTATTACCATGTTTTGTCATATCAGATCTTTTACAGATCAAATATTAAACACCACATTGTGGGTATTCTGTAACCAAGTGAACATTATACTGTATAGACAAAACAACTGAGGTTATGCATCTGTGTTTACTACTTCTGGACCGTAAATATGCACTATTTTGCTTTCCTTCCTAAGTATTTGAGCTCAGTCAGAAGCACAATAGGAACTACTGCATGTATGATATTAATCTGAAGATCATGCAACTACACAGAAAAGTAGCACAACAGAATAATCCTTCAAAGTTCTTTTAGGCATGAGTGCAGATGTGACAAATTAGATTGTTCCACTGTATTCTGATCTTTCCTCTCCTTTCCCCTGTAGCTCAGACATGAGTGGAGCGAGTAACACACTGGCGAGGGAGTTTCTGACTGATGTTCATCAACTATGCAGTGCAGTTGCCCAAAGAGCGGAGGCACGGGAGGAAGAGGAGGAAGAAAGTCACATGGTGGCACTGGGAGAGTACCTGGTCAGGGGCAGAGGCTTCCTTTTACTCAGCACCCTGGACTCAATCATTGACCAGGTACAGAAAACCTAAAAAACACCCATCCTGTACTTTGTGCATTTAAAAGTATGATGCACATGAAGTGTGTAGATTTTATTCAAGAAAAACATTTCAGTAGCAACTATTACCACAAATAAATACAAAACTGAAAGATAATCCAAAGTGGCTCTCATTAGAGAACGAAAAAAAACTGCAGACACACATTTGAAAAAATGCAGTCACTGACAACTTTATGAGGTACATCAGTAAATCTACTTTTACAAAATTATAATTTTTCAGTGTTTAAGTCAAAGCAGTCAGAAAGGTGATAATTCTACTATGTGTGTCATAGTGAGGTCATAGTGGGCGGTGGAGCCTTACTGGAGAGCATTATATAAACAGGTTTTTCTAATGTATTTATTTGCATATTTGAGCGTGTATGTATGCTAATACAGTAGTTGAATTCATTCATACTAAAGTATAGGTAATCACTTGATTACAAATTCTATGCAACATTCAAGCCAATATAACCTGCCACTCGTTGATCAAAAGGAAATTGTAGGTAGGGATTGGTCTGATTTAAAAAAAACTATGTATTTAGAAGATTTGACTACCACTTCAGAATGTACATATAACTACAATATGTACATATAGCACAATATGCTGCTAATATTGCCTTTCAACATGGACTTTACAGATGTGTAATTAGTAATTCTATAGGTCCCATCTGTGCCTAAATTCCTATTGTGTCTATTTTGATGCTTATGTTCAGCAGTATATCAATAACCATCGCAGAGTCGGGTATTGTTTGTTCAGTTAACTGCCACCAGACTCTGACACAACCCAGTATTTCCTCCCCTTACACAACGATGTTCGTCTCTGCAGATTTCACCTGCTGTGCCCAGACCACAGCGTGTGTTAATGTTTTGATGTGTGAGTGTTTTTAATCAGGGTTAGGGTTAAGTAACAAGGTAGTAGATGCTCTTATCCTGAGTGAATTATGAAGCTTTTACATGACCAGTCAACCACTGCAAAAAAGGACAATGAGAAACCAGAGCTACTGAGTGGTTTGGTGTTTTCCTTCAATGGTCTCCTGTCTCAGACATGATAACCTACAGAAAACATAATTGTGTTATGAGAGATTAAGTGCTTGTTATGTGAAGATAGCTGTATAGAAAGTTCAAGAGTAATATAAGTTAATGAACCACTACAGTCAGTGCTGTAGTATGTCAAAACCATTGAGCTGGTCTGATAACATAAGAAGAAAAGACAAAAAAATATCTATCTAAGCTGCCTTGATATAGTGTGATTTTCAATCAGCTCCTAAAGTATTTGAACCTAAGTTCAGTATTTTTTATACCAAACATTGTATTTTAAAGACACAGTAGTACATAATTCTCTTACTGTAGCAAATGCATTTTTCAATGAAATGAAAAATACACCTTGTGTTATTCTGAACTCTATGATAAATTCACTCAAACTCATTATAGTATCCCTTTTTCTGTGCAGACATTTGGTTTATTCATGTACAGTGTCTTATCACAACCCCCAGCTGTGTATGTCAGCTGTAGCCTAGATAGAGTTAGAGATAGAGAAGCCCTTTAGTGACAATCAGGGCCAGACACTGTATAAACATTTGCTTACTGTACTTGTGGTAAACTGTTTTCAAACTTATGTTTTGCACAATGTCGGCTGAAATTGTGAATCTGTTATGTAGGTGGTTAGAATGTATGAAAAGCACAAATATTTATTAAAATAGCCATAGAGGGTAAGTGAAAAGACTATTCGATTTTTTTTGTTACTTAATTAGTAACTGATACTGTAAATTAGTCCCTTTCTGGGAGCCTATAGCTATGCATAAACCACATGAAGCTACAAATCCCTTGCATGTAAGAAACTGCTTATTTTCACTTTCTCTTCACTGGAGCTGTGATGATCTGATTAACAGAGCTGCTTATATTTGAATGATTAGAAAGTCAAGAAACGAATTCAACACAATGAATGAGATCATCCTGATTCCTTGATTTGCATTATTAACAATTACTGCACTCTAATGCACTGTGTATTATACAGTGAAAATACTGTATGTTTTCACAGACTTGCAAAATCTTTAAGCTGATCATTTTTAATTAACACATGAAGGAGCTGGTTCTCTCTGTTGTGAGGAATGCCCTGGATTGTCATGAGAATCCCCATTGTCTAGGAAGTAAGGCTCTCATGTAGATGCTACATTGCTCACATTTGCTCACAAGGCTAACTGTAACATAACTGTATAAATAAATACCTAATTGCAAACAATTTTGTAAACATTTTAATTTAGTTGTGAAGCAATCTTATAGTGTGTGTTTTTCCCGTTGTTAAAAGTATTTAAGTGAAAAGGGACATTTGTATTTTGTATAAGTCTGGACAACAGCGTGTCAATGGGAGTGTCTTCATGTGACCAAAGGGAGAAGGGCAGGGGGCTTTCTAAGTAACCTCACATTTTTTTGTTTTTACTTGTGCTCTCAGGAGCTGACCTGCCGGGAGGAGCTGCTCACTTTGCTGCTTTCTCTATTACCACTGGTCTGGAAAATCCCTGTGCAGGAGGAAAAAGCTCCAGGTCAGTACCCACTGTCACTCTGTGCATATTAATGTTGTATATCTCACATTGTCCAGCTGTAATAGAACCTGACTACTTCTTATTTTTAGTCTGTAACTAATGATTTCAGTCAATTTATTTTATTTTATGTAATTTTGTTTGTACAGATTAACTAAAATGCATGCAGACTGCATTTTAGGGGCCAGAAACTTTTATTTATAGATTTGTTGCATCGTCTATCTTTTACATAATTATTCATCACAATTATTCATCCATCCAGAAATTATTCTGCATTTGCACATTGCTGTTGACTATTAATAGTTGTGCTCATCAAAGAACTTGTTTGTCATGGTAATTATTTGATATAAACAAATACTTTCTGTGCTCATTGTAAGATGAATCAATTTAAAAGAAATTTAAGAATTTCTCCATTATGACAAATCTTAGTGTCAAATTTTACCAACCACACAACAGGAACAGTTAGTGGTTGCAGGGACCAGTGACCTGAGGTTGACATTGGTATTTAGTACAGGACTGTTAATCCATTCTAACATGGACCCTAAACATTTTTCCTTTAATTACGTCTTGCTCGCTGAGTGTGTTTAACAAACAGGACATATGCAGCTGGTCTTTATGTTCCTCCTTTCACACTATAGAAATTAGTATCTTTGAAGTCCAAAATCTCAAATTTGAAAGTGTTTCATAATGAGGCACAGCCCTAATGTTACTTCAAAATGGTATTGTCTTATACAAACTAATTGACAAATGTTTCAAATGTGTGTTAACAGATTTCACCATACCCTCCCTATTGGAGGTATTCCTTAGCCGGGATGTGAGGGCCATCCCTCCCAGAGCAGGACAGAAGACCACAGCTCACGAACAGAACTCTGGAAAAAGGTTGCGCGTTGGCAGTGGAACCTGGAAGTCACGCAGGTCACGTAGAATAGCGCAGAGATACTCTGTAAAGGATGCTTGCAAGTCCCAGGTTTCTACCTCAGATTCAGAAGCGAACTCTGAAGACAAAACTGTCCCAGGACCAGGTGGTGTGAGGAGCCGAAGATTACATGGCTCCACCATCCGGGTGAGCTGTCAGCATCATCATTCAGAACCAGCACAGTTAATATCTACTGCCACCACCACTACAGAAACTATGAGTGCACCATACCCACACCCCAGAGCACCTGGGTCCCACATGGCAGACACTGAAACCCTGACAGACCCAGCAGCTATATCAATTTTCAACCGCATGGAGAACTCACCCTTTGATCTCTGCCATGTGTTGCTTTCCCTGCTTGAGAAGGTTTGTAAGTTTGACATGAGCATTAACCACAACCCTGGCCTGGCGGTCAGCGTTGTACCAACACTCACTGAGATCCTGACTGAATTTGGAGACTGTTGTGGTCCAGGAGCCGGGGGTGGTACAGGAGCAGAGGAGCTTGCTAGAGGCTGGACCGAAGAACCTGTTGCTTTGGTCCAGAGGATGCTTTTACGCACTATCCTTCACCTGATGTCAGTGGATGTAAATCAGAGTGAAACACTTCCAGACAGCCTGAGACGCAGCCTGACAGACCTGCTGCGAGCTACCCTCAAAATTCGGAGCTGCTTGGATAGACAGACTAACCCATTTGCTCCTAGGCACAAGAAAACTCTGCAGGAAGTCCAGGATGATTTTTCATTCTCCCGCTATCGCCACAGAGCGCTACTGCTGCCAGAGCTTCTTGAAGGAGTACTGCAAGTACTGCTGGGTTGCCTGCAGGTTTCCACACCTAACCCCTTTTTTTTTAGCCAAGCATTGGAACTCATTCATGAATTTGTCCAGCACCGTGGTCTGGAGCTCTTTGAGGCCACAGTGCTGCGGCTGGAAGGACTTGGCAGGGCCAGGGATTCTGAAACAGGAGGTGAGGCTTCAGAAAGGCTGCGAGGTCTCATTGCAGGGCTCTTCAAGATCATCAGTGCTGTCAAGAAAGCAAAGTCAGAGCAGCTGCATCAGTCCGTGTGTGCCCGCCGGCGTCACCGTCGATGTGAATATTCACACTTCCTTCATCACCACAGAGATCTGTCAGGTTTGCCTGTCTCTGCTTTCAAGCAGGCAGCAAGACGCAATCCCTTTGAAGGAGATGGAGAAGGCAAGGAAGGAATGGAGGGTGATGTAGTGCATTACCCTGAGCGCTGCTGCTGCCTGGCTGCCTGTGCTCACCAGTGTCTGCGGCTCTTGCAGCAGCTCTCTCCTAGTGGACCAGCAGTTCTGCAGGTACTGGCCGGGGTACAGGCAGTTGGAATCTGCTGTTGCATGGACCCCCGCTCTGTAGTAGGACCCCTGCTGCATGCCTTCCAAGCTCCAGGTTTGCGTAGTTACCAGTCTCACATTCTCAGTGTCCTAAGCAGACTGATTTTAGATCAGCTTGGTGGGGGGCAACCCTCAGAGAAAGCCAAGCTGGCCTCCTGTAACATCTGCACTCTGGACAGCAGCCAGCTCCCAGGCCTGGAGGAGACACTACAACAAGGGGAACCTTCAGCCATTTCCACCAGTCTGCGTTATCGGTCCCAGGGTATTCTACCAAGTGGAGGGGGGGCAGAGGACATGCTGTGGAAATGGGATGCTCTGGAGGCCTACCAAGAGCTAGTGTTTAGTGAGGACTGGCAACTGAGTCAGCAGATAGCTGGCCATGTGTGCCACCTGACCCTCCGGGGCAATGCTATAGTGCAGTGGCAGCTCTACACACACATCTTCAATCCTGTGCTGCAGAGAGGGGTAGAGCTGGTCCACCATGCTCAACAGCTGGGGGTTTCCACTGTCTGTACTCAGGTGTGCAGTTATCACACACAGTGCCTGCCTGTGGAGGTACTACTAACATACCTGCAAACGTTACCTGCCCTGCTCAAATCAAGGTGAGCTGTTCGAAATCAGTTCAGATTTTATTTATCTTCTTTGCTTTCTTTCCTTCTACAGTGGTTGTTTTAGTTTCTTTGATCTTTATGTTTGTTTTTAAAATGTTTTACCACATGACTTATTTAAGAAATTGATTCCGCTCATTTCATATTTATAGCATGAGGCATATATAGTCAGCCAACTCTAGCAAGACACCTAATCCAGTTGGACATTAGTTGTCATTAGATCTCTCTCTCTCTCTCTCTAGGTCATTTCTAATTTATGCTTATCAATAATGTATTTCTTCTGTGTGGACTGAAGACGAGACAGAGGATTATTGACTGTTTACACTGTTATGAGTACAGTAGTCTGGAAAAAGAAAAAGTTTGTGGTGTCGTCTTTGTGCATTTAACAAAAGTTTGGCAACAATGAATGAGTTCAACAGTACTGAATGATAGTATACTCCCTCTTTTGACACAATCCAAAGGAATTATAGAAATCTACACTGAATTATACTGAATGCATTAGTCTGTGTGAATGTTAACCCTAGTGACCTGTTGAGCCCTGAATTGGGCCAAGTGCATGCTGGGATAGATTATATACCCTTGCAACCCTAAACAAGATCAGTGACAAAATGCTTGAATGGATCCTTTAAGGTATAATATATAATGGGGTGAATGATTTAGGTGAAAAATGAGGCCATTCAGAAATCCAATGATATATTGAGACCAGAAAATATGTAATTTAACACCGTCATTTGATAATTTTCCCAATCTACCAAAATATCTTCCTAACAAAAGCATATTATTTCCACCGCTAATTGCAGTTTATGTAGCTTATTATATTTATATTTAATATATAATATTGCTCTATGAATACATTAAGTGTGAGTAATTAGTATTAATTAATAACTTAAATGTATAATTGATTAAGAAGTGCAAGAGCCATTTCAAGGCTTACAAGAACAGTGTTTCAATCATGTTCAAATTAATTAATTATCACGGTGTGGGTAAATCAACATAACTGTTATAAGATTGTGATGTCTCCTTCCTACACCTATAAGGGTTTCACTTTACTGCACATGTACACTATGCTGTATATTTGCTTAACAAACTAAAGTCACTTTCTTGCATATGGTCAGTTTCACTAGTATACTATACAGCTCCATCTGCTGGGTCATTCACATATGTTTTTTGGTGCTATATTAGTATTGTTTTGATTATCAAGGATGATGGACATACATGTCCACATGTGAATGATGACAAAATCATTCTTTGACTATATACACATTAATGTATAAGGTATTCAGTACATTAAATTGTTTTCACTTTATATGGCAAGTTATAATATGTACCTTAAGACTCAAAATCATTCAACTATGTTCTGCCCAGCCCTCCATGCCCCTGCTCTGATATGCTGTTCTACTATCTGCTACACTCTGCCATGCTCTGCACAGCTCTTCAAGTCATTTTCAAATTACAATAAATAAAATGCTGCAAATCTTACTTATCAAGCTGAAACAGTTAAAATTCTCTTAATTGTACAGAGGAAAGAGATTCACACAAAAATTAAAAACTGTTAGAAGCAACTATCACTGCAGTTCTCATGGTAGGCTTTGACAACACCTCTCCACGATAAGATACCATTTTTAACATATTTCTACTAAAACGTGACATACTGTAGATAAGTAAAATTAAGTAATCACAGTTTTATAGTGTACCTCCCCTCTCTGACTGAGCAGGCAATGTGTACCCATCTGGAACAATCATCTGCTTGCTGCTGTAGGACTGTGGGATATATGCCATTCTTATCATGTTAGATCAAGTTATTGTCAGCAAGGACAGAGGTAGGATATAATGGTGAAAATATAGACTTACATCTGTTTTGTATTCAGAACAACATTTACACAAGCTGAACTTTTTGCTGGGGATTTTATATTTTTTTATTTTTGGTAGTTTAGGAAAAGGTCCAGAGAATAGGTGTAAAATTGTTTAGTGTAACTAATGTATTGCGTTGTTAGATTTAATTTGATCATGACAAAATTTGAATGCTATGATGATCTTACACCAAAATCATTAATTCCAACTAATACTATAGAAATCATTTTTACATCTCCTTTTATCCAGTTTAAGAGAAAGTTGTTGTTGGATGATAACCTACAGGATCAGTAGTCTTCACAAAATTGTACGCCATCTGATATCTTGTCTGCCTCGTCATCAGCTAACACTGCCTATTCTACATAACAGAACTTCATAATTTTCATATGAGAGCATTAAATATGTAAGGTAATGACTAGTCACCCTGATTGACTTGCACACTACTAATGAAAAAAGGAAGTGCTCTGAAAAAGCAGGAATTAATCAGCTGTAGGTTAATTCAGAGAGAGACAGCAGGAAGGCTTAGAAATAAGCAGAGCCCCACTAGCAAATGGTCTATTTACTTTTTCCTTTTCATGCACCAAGTTCAAAGTTCCATTTTTACACATCTGTTTCAATTTTTTAATATAATGTTCAGGCAAGAGTTTTATTTTTTATTTATTTATTAATTTTGTCATGTTTAATGTCAGGATTTCGCTTCGGAGCACTGTTACCAAATGTTGATTTAACCTTCACTCTGATGTGATGCATTATTATTTTAAGATTGATTTATGCAGCACTGCAAAAACTTTTTTTTTTTTTTAATCTATCATTTCTTCAGTAGTGTGTGCATACAAAACGGTAAAATGGGAGATTTCTTGCAAAATAAATGTGTGGTTCCCGGTTCAGTAACTGCCACACAATATGACAGATTAGATAAGAAAACAAATTCAGTATGTGGTGTTTTTCTTTATATGCTGTATTTATATATGTATATATTTTACAAAAATAGCAAGTGTTCCTGCGCAATGTGTTTGTGTAATGTCCTTCACAGTTAATTTATTATGTTAATAGAAGTTGACTAATTTATTTAAAGGCTTTGTTGTGCCCTTGGGGAAATTACATCTACAGCCTAATGGGAGGAGGTGCAATGAGTGGTGGATGGCGTGTTAAACATCTTGTGTCTTGGTAGTAGCTTTTCTTCTGATTGACAAGTTGTGGATTTTGTTAGACTGAGTGGTGCCAGTTTTTTTTAATTGCTGCAAGTTAAAATGTGCACCATATCAATCTTTTCCTCAATAAACCTTGGCTATATTTTTCCTGGGGGTAAAGTTTGTGTTTCATTTTGTTGAAATCATTTGGCTTCTTAACATTGTTCACTTATTTCTAATACTTTGTGTTACAGGGTAATCAGAGACCTTTTTATCAGTTGTAATGGACTCAACCAGGTAACGGAGCTCGTCTACCTGGACCAGACCCGTTCTTTGGCTCTGAAGGTGTTTGAGACTCTAATAATAGGCCCTGGACAACAACAGGGTGATGGGGTTCTTCAGGACCTGGAGAGTGCCGATGCTGAAGATGCTGTCTTGGGCCTTGCTGATGAGCTGGCATCCAGAGGTTCTGTAGAGGGACCGCAAAGTCTCAGCAAGTTCTATGAAGGCCTAAAGGAGGCATATCCACGTCACAAGAGCCGGAGTGGGCAGGGCCGTGGACCAGGGCGCAGTCGAGCCGAGACCCATGTCCATGTTATCAACCTCTTCCTGTGTGTGGCCTTCCTCTGTGTCAGCAAAGAGGCTGATTCTGACCGGGATTCAGCCAATGATTCTGAGGACACTTCAGGTTATGACAGTACAGCCAGTGAACCGCTTGGAGGACGGCTGCCTTACCTGTCTCCAGATAGTGTGGCTTTGCCCTCTAAAGAGCAGGTGCGACGTGCTGCAGATGTCTGGTCAGTGTGTCGGTGGATCTACCTGGCCAGCCCTTTGTTTCAGAGGCAGTTCTTCAGACTAGGAGGACTGGATGTCTGCTTGCGCCTAATGGCCATGGTTATTCAGAAACTCTCCTGTAAGACTAAGGATGGGAAAGCAAAGAAGAAGAGGGATGGTAAGAGCAAAGGCAGCCCTGAGTCCACAGTGCTAGCCATTTCACCACGACAGGAGGAGACAACTCATGATTCATCTGAAACCCATGGCACTGGGCCAGCTGAGGGAAAGCCCAAAGATGCATCAAAGAAGCTGGAGGAAGAGTGGCAACTACAAAGTATTCGACTCCTTGAGGCCCTTTTGGCCATTTGTCTACATAGTGCTAACTCAGCCCTGCAGAGGATAGAGCCTGAGCTGTCTTATCAGGTAGGCCAGTTTATATCATACTGATTATTAAATCCTAGACCACATCAATCACTAAATAAAACACTACGCTGTTTTTTTAGTAACACTTACTTTATGCCTCCCATTGTCTACAGCTCCAGTCAGTGGAAGAGACCCTCTTTGAGGTGAGAGATCAACTCTCTCGCTCAGGGGTTGCAAACTCAGACCTTGCCATTCCTCTATTTGACTCTCTCCTGAGAGTGGCCCTGGCTGAGGTGTCATCCTGTCCTGATCCCCCTGAGGAGAAACCAGACAGGGTGAGTCCTGCTTTGGGAGAACCTGTGAGTGTTACCTATACATTTTCATATTTTTACATAATTTGAGCTAATTGTGTATTATTAGGCCAGTTCAGCCAATTATGTTCAACTCTGTATAATGCGTTGGCCTAAATATTACTCTTTTAACTTTAATCTGATCAACTGTGAAGCATCTGTTCAGTAAAACTGATTTTATATTAAAACTAACTAACAGTATGAATGGTTTTGTTTCCCTCCCTATACTAACAGCAGCTCCATCTTTACTGTCTACTGTCCATGTAATAAAGTGGCATTAGAGACCAAACTTTGCCCACTCATACATTTCATTTATTGCCATTTTAAAATGAGTACCGTGGGGTGCCCTGGTGGCCATTTTCTGTAGCACATGCAACCTTTGTTGCATGTCATTCTCATTCTCAATAAACCTATCATGCGCGCCTCATTTTTTGTTGTCTCTCTACTGCCACCCTTATAACGAGTGTATACAATTGAAATAGTAACTAAATGCAATGAAACAAAGTGCCACTTTCTTGCTTCTCAGTCACTTGTGGTCTGTGTCTTGCAGTTTCTCTTGCTTCTTGTTATATTTAAATAAATCACTAATTTCAGCAATGTAGCAAATGTTTCTGAAGATGTCATGCAATGGAAGAACCAGACATAGTTGAGAGATCACACAATTTTTAGAGAAGCATATGTGACCAGTAACGGGCTGGATTTTTCTGGATGCTCCTGCTTCCAGTTATGCCCAGTGAGCCATTGTCAAGAAGGCAAATATGGATAACTGAAGAGAAACAAGACTTAACCCATCAATGAAAAATAAATGTTTTCTAGTTCCTTCTAACACACCTTCCTTCAACACAACCTATAAGAATATTTCACTCATATTTGCTCTTTTGTTAGAATGAACCAATATGTGTTTAGTTGCTGTCTGCCATGTTGGATCTGCTTTATCTTTGACTGAATCACTGCAAAATATAGAGCAAAATATAAAAAGTGTGTACTTAGGAAGCACGATGACAAGAAAACCATTTTCCTGTCAAGTGTTGTTGAGCATCAGGGCTGCTGTGTGTGGCCACTCACTCTATGTTGCTAAGCAGCTGTTATCTCCCTGGCATACAACAAAACAGCAGACATAAATAATGATAGCTCTTGTTCGGAGCAGTAGTTGTTGAAAACATGAGCCAGGCATGGCCTCATTTTGAAACCTGTCGCTGGTGTTACTTTGTTTTAAATATTTTTACATAATAATGTAAGTACTTTCATAATAGCCTTAAACACTGCAAAATTAAATCAGTTGTACACAAGACAGATGAGAAAGAAAATCCTTCTGTCACACCAACTTCCGCCTCCTCAGTAGAGTCATTGTCACTGTCTGCCACATAACTAAAGATCTTAAGCCCATATACGGCCTCAGGAAGTGAGACAAATGCAAAAAGATGATAATTTTTCTTCTGGCTGTCATCATTAAAATGACTTGCAGCTTGGTAGTGAGTTCCTCCTATCTCACAGCCCTAGATGTGTTTTCCAATAGTCTTAAAATGCCTGTTAGACTAAGCCTGTTCCAACACAAGAGGATTTAGCTTTTTATATAATAGATTTACCTATTTCCTAAGAGCTTAGTTCTTTCCCACTGAGCCCGGCAGAGTGTGATATTCACTTAACCATTACAAGCTATGAAGCTATGAAGCTCCAAGATTAGTTTTCCGCCACAAAGTTTGTCCAGTGAAAGACTAATGTTTGAAGTGTTCTCATCACCTACAATTGTATATTATAGCTGCTACGTGTTATGTTGAAAGGAGTAGAAGTGTGCATTACAATAAGCTTCTTCTTTGAGCGGTTTATAGTTCGACTGTTTACTTGAGTGTGTGTTTGCCTGTGTGTGTTTGCCTATGTGCACATATGATGACTAACTGTTCACATTCAGGCACTAGGCTGTGTGAGTGCTGTGGAAGTCAGCTGATATTTGTCTTATGACCAAAATCTTGTACTTTTTTCAACAACATTTGAAAACATTTTCTTAGCAATTTATTCACAAGTTTGCTGCTTGTTGTGCTTTGTATATTTTAGCATTGCATTCTTAGTCAGGGGGATTTTTTTTAACTGGACTCTGTAAGCTCTTGTGAAAAGATTCTTATCTTACCATTTCACAGTTAACAAGGCGATGATTAGGTTGCATTTTGACAGAACTGAATTGAAATCAATGGCTTAATTCTTGTCTCTGCAACTCTCTCTCTCTCTCTCTCTCTCTCTCTCTCTCTCTCTTTTTTTTTTCTTTCTCTCTCTCTCTCTTTCTTTCTCTCTCTTTTTCTGCCTCACTCTTTCTCTTTCATCCTCTTCCTGTCAGAAGCTCCAGGTGTTGGCAGAAAGGGTGGCCCCAGCAGGCGATCTGTCTGAGGAGGTGGACGACGTGCAGAGCTGTGGCGTCAAGCCCCCAGGGGAGGAGGAGGGCTACGACGCTGACAGTGAAAGCAACCCTGAGGACATGGCCAAACAGGAAGAGTGTAGGTCCTCACTTACTCCTACACCACACACACACACATATACATACACGTTCTCCCATTCACAGCTATTGCTCACACTTCGCTGGCCTAAATTTTTGTAAGTTATGCTGGTTTAATGTTGTTTGCAGTGTTTTTGCTTTACTTTACATCTTGTAATTTTTATTTTTTTCCTATTCTTCTTACTTCCCTTGGATTATTTTAAGAATTCTCTAAATCACTTTACATGCTCATCTACCATTAGTTTTTCTGGTAGTAAATGTCATCAGACTAATGTTGATGGATTTAGAGGTCATGCACTGGTCAGCATCCTTTTTAGCCTCAGGAAACCTTGTTTCTACCACTGTAGAACCGATCATTCAATAACTTTGTTGAGTTGTTGCGTGCTATTACATTTCCTTGCATTCACTGAAAATGTTTATGTTGAAAATGATAAATCTTGTAGGCAGTTTGCAGTGTTAATGTAAGTACATGCTGTTGTAAAAAAAAAAACATCCTCTTTTGGCAAACTATGCAGGGTATTTGGCAATAATAAGTGACAAGTTTTTACTGCATAAATATGACATAGAAGAAAAAAAGCTTGAGCGCTTTTATTTCTTAACAGTTTTGCCTCGTCACTCTGGTCTCGCAGATTAAGAACGTGGCCCGATTACACCCTTTTTACTTTTCATCGCTCAGAATAGAGTCATTGTTCGACAGCTGCAGAAAACTACACCGTGTGGCCTCATGAGCTGGATCTTGTGACCCTAAGTCCCCATCGAATGGGAGACTCTGTGGAATAATTTTGCATCTGGGAAAACAGTGAACACTTTAGACTGACGCCATGCAAGACAAGTAAATAAACTAACTCCCACCAGCTCCTTAAAAGAAAAGGCTGGTGATTTTTTTTAACAAACCCCAAAATAAGCTTAGAAGCTGTGGAGACTCATAAAGTATTGTTATGATGCGCAAGTGGATGGAGGAAGGCAGCAGAACAAAGTGGTCATCTTTTTGGTGATATGTTATTATGCTTAACGAGACCACAGTCCTACTCCAACTCTTAAAGCTTAATTCATTTATTCCTTCCTACTCCAGAGCTGCACAGCGTAGTGGTCAGAGTCCCAGTCCAAGTAGCGTTGATGTTCAGATTTTCATCACTCACACATTACTGCAGAAAACTGGAATTTATGTTCTTGTTGTACTTAATGTGCGGTCCAAATAATTTCTTAAAAGTGCAAAACTAGCAAAAGCGCATCATCCACCTGCAGTGTTTTCAAAATGATGTATATCCAACATGCGTGTTGTACATCTCATTAAACAAAACGCTGCTAAAACCAAGGTGCCGGTATCACCAATACAGCAGGGGTTCTGTCTAAAAGGATTATATTTCTTCTGCTAAAACACAGCTAATGACATGGTGGCTTGAGGAAGTTAAATTCAACCTCAGACCAAATGCAAACATCCATATTTTCCACAAAATGGCATTAGGATAGACAGGGATGACAGTCAGCATATTGTCTGTTAGTTTGTATTTACTGACGTCAGTCTGTGTCTCCAGTGTGTTGGATGGAGGCAAACCGTGTAGGCTTGCGCAAGTGGAGAACAAACTTCATTAATCAAAGGAGGTCCCAGGAGCCGCATGATAGCCTGCTGGTCTGCTCTCCTGTAAATCATGAGGGGGCTCCCATGCTGCTCAGAGGCTGAGAACAGGACTCAGACTAATTCATTTTTATTGCCTCAAAGATGGGATATTGGAGATAAAGAAGCAGGAAATGCCAGTGGATCAAGAAGCTGTTGAAGCAACACATCATGTGAGATGTGCATCATCTCTCCAAGTCTGTGACTGATCTTGTCCTGTTGTGTTTGTTTCCTCAAGGGGTGAATGTGGAGTCTACTGTGTTGCATGAGTTTGCAGCCGTGGCTGGCAGGCCTGGACGAGGCGTGCTGCTGTTCCCGGAGATCTGCACAATGGAACTGCAGCTACTTGCCAGTGGGTCCCCAGATCTGGAGGTTCTGAGTCATGTGTTTCACAACCTACTGAGTGCAGTACACGCCAACTGCCGCAATGCTGCCTTACTCTACAACCAGGTCTGAGTGACCACTTCTTCCTTTTTGTTCTGCTATTTTACACTTCAACAGACTATTTATGTTTCTGTGTTGTCAACTGTGCTGTGAGTATATGACTAAGCTCTTATTCTGCCCTCATAGGGAGGAGTCAAAACCATTCTGTCTGGTTTTCACAACATCCTTAGCCAAACAGACCCCTCATTTACAGGTTTGCTATTTCTTCTGTCTTAGAGTTGTCTCATCTGATACTGTAGGATTCATGTGTAACATGTGTAAGGAAAAATGGGAATACTCAGTTTGCTAAATCTTAAGTTTTATATCTGCTGATATTTCAGCTGGGCCTTAGGGTTCAAATGTCAGTCCCAGTATGGTTAATATTAGTAATTCCTGAGTTAAATCTGAACCCAGTGGACTTATTTTATATTTTATATAGTGCTTGTGAAAATTCTTTCCTGCTTCTGACATTTTCACATGACTATAAAATAAAAATGCAGTGTGGAAGATGATCATTTTTGGAACAGTCTGTATATGTTAGGTTTATCGGTGGCCTATTTGTTTCTGTTTTAACTGCAATATTTTTCACCGAAAGCAAAGCTGGCAATGATGCTGATTTGTGTTTTTGCTGTAGTGTTCTGGTGCGTGCCCAAGTAAATGAAAACAGTTTACATAATCTACTCTTCATTGGTCTACATTCAGGTTGCCAGACTGTGCTAGTGGAGCTGCTGGTTGCCATGGTGAGCCAGCGAATCACAGCGGAGGAGCTGGCTCTATTGATTCGCCTATTCCTGGAAAAGACCCCACCTACTGTAAATAGCATACCCTATCAGTCACTCACTGTTCACTTATGTTGAAGCTGTTGATACTCATACACGTATCTTGTGCACACAGACGCTGTGTGTCAGCATATTCTGTTCTTCAGCAGGAACAGGAACTTATTTGTTAGACATCCTTCCTGTCACTCTGTCTTCTGATTTTTTTAGTTCTTTAAAACTCATCAACACATAATGCTCCACTGGGCCCACTACATTTTATATACATTTAACACCAATGTGTGTGAAACAGCTACGACTTATTACCACAGGACTGCTTTTGGTTGGAATATGACATCAGAGATCATTAATAACCTGTCTCAGAGAAATAGGTTTCCAAAAGGGAAGAGAAGAGTTTATTTTTAACCATCTGAACCTAATGACATGTGTTTTCCATCTGTGAAAATGAGACACGCAGTAGCCACATATTATTGTGTTGATCATTATGTAATGCTACTCTGGTTTTCTTGTCAAAATAGTTAAAGTAATTAAACTGCTCACATTTATGTGTTTTCTTCATTTAGTGACCAAAAATACTAAAAAGTATATGTAGATGTTACAGATTTGTCCACTGGTTTCTTTATCAAATCAAAATTGATATACTCTCCTTTCCCCTTCCCATTTACTCTTTTTACCTGCCAGGAGATTTTGCTGGAGGGCATCCTACAAATTGTTGAAGCCAACATCAATATGGAACCACTTCACTTCCTGACCTTTCCAATAATCCTTGGGGCTTCAACGCCAGGAGGGTTGTCGTCTAGCTCCAGGCAGAATGGTGCTGCTGGAGGAAAAAGTGTTGGAGTTCTTTGGAAGGGAAAACTGTCTCCTGGTCGCAGGGAGGGGGATGCAGAGTGCCGGCCGAGTCACTTCCGTTACTCTCCTTGGCACATATCTCCTCTACATTTGCCCCTTGTGGGGCAGAACTGCTGGCCCCACATGGCCAGTGGTTTCAGTGCCTCTATGTGGTTAAGGGTGGCAGAGCAGGAGGAGAAGGATGGGGACAAAAACAAGGGTGAGAAAACAATCCTTCATCAAGACTTTGTATGGCTGAAGTCCTGTTTTTGAGATTCCCTTCTTCCCTTTTTTTCCAGAAAACCCACCTGTATCTGAGGCACACCATGGCTCCTCTCAGGCTGGGACAAGATTAGTAGAGGAAGACCTCATTCATATTCTGTCCATGGGCTCCAAGGCACTGATGCTTCAAGTGTGGGCAGACTTCACTACAGGCTCTCTCACATTCAGGTGAGCTCCAGCTTAGCTAAACTCTCAAAGATGTTTTTGAGAAATGGGTTACTGTTAGTGTGGATAAGTGTTATTTAGTATATTATTAAGTATAATTCATTCATTCATGCATGAATTGAATTGAAGTATTGTAATGTACTGTTCCCTCAGAATTTGTATAGACCCCAACGATGAGATAAAAGCAGGGCTGTTGGCGCAGGCAGATTCTGGTGAGGGGCTGCTGAAGCCAGGCCAATGGCAGCACCTTGGACTCACTTACAGTCAGCAGCCAGAGGGCAAGAAAAACATCCATGGTCGTGTTGTTGTCTGGGTGTGTGGTATCAGGTAAGAAACATTTGTAAAAATCTATTTGTTTTTAAATCAGGTCAGTTAGTGAACATTATTTTCAACTTAAAATTGCTTTCTTTTTTAGGAAATGTGAGGTTTCATTGGACTACACCCTCCCTAGAAAGTCTAGTTTATCATCTGACAGCAACAAGACTTTCTGCATGTTGGGCCACTGTACTCCTTCCTCTGAGGAGCTGTTGAAGCAGTGTGGACGCTGGAGCCTGGGAACTGTGCTTCTCTTCAACGGTAAGACAGTATTTATTAGACTGGAATCATTTGTCCATAAGTTAGACTCTTAATGTGGATGTGCAGTTTGGTCCTTTATACACTGTAATTTTATATCTCCTCAGTGCTGCTCCCTGGTGGTATATTGATTTTAAACCCCTGTCTCTCTTAACAATATACACTGCACCTAAATGGTTTGTGGTGCAGTTATATTTTTAAAGTGTACTGTATTTACTCTAGTCTCTGTAAAACACAGGGGTTGATGCAATTTGTTATGTGCTGTAGGTTCTCTACATTCTCTCTGGAGGAATGCTTAATGTTTCTCTTGTGTCTCTAATTGGCTGTGAAAGGCTTTCACTTTGAATGTCCCAACCAGTGAAATTAATTGATGTGTCTTAAGACAAGCTTCAGCCTTTTCACTGCTGTTGGAGATTATCAGGTAGCAGTTTATTCTTGGAAAAGAAGGACTGTGAGATTTGTGAAGACAATAAATGAAACACCATGGTGCCTCAAGGGTCTCATTTCTACCTCATAACATATTATGTGTTGTTTAGAGAATAATATAAATTATTTATGGGTGTATTCTGGATAAATTTTCTCCAGTTTCACTTTTCTGGCTTTTTAATAAAAGGGCAAGATATTCCTTAATAGACTCCCTAGATATCTGCATAATGAAAACGTTTTCAGGCTTTGTTATTCACAGACAAAGCAATGTTTGTTTTTCTAACCATATGTTGACCTGCATTTGTCAGGGTCTAGAATAGGATCTGAGGAGGCCTTCTACCTGTACACCAGCGGGCCTGACCTCTCCTCAATCATGCCCTGCAAATATGGCAAGCCCAGCGGGATATTTTCCAAGTTTGTTACTGAGGAAGGGCTGAAGTGTGAAGATGTACGAGAGATTCTAATGAAGAGTCAAGCTGTGGACACAACAGTACTGGTTGTAAGTATTTAGTTACATTAGGCATTAACACACATTGGCTAAACAAACATATGTTTTATTGTCTCTGTCACATTTCTGAATGTCAGTTGTATTGAATTTCATGTTCTTGTGGTTGTTAAATCCTTTTGCTTGGTGATTAAAATGCTCTGTAAGCATAGCAAATCCCACCAATGTCTCATTCATTGTTACATTTCATGGTGTGTGAGTAATGTGCTGCTCCAATTAGTTGTCATCTATGATACTGCGTTGTAGGAAGTAATTTTCCCCACTGGAAAAAGCTATTGCAGTTACGCTGCAGCTATTTCAGTGAGACTGAAAATAGTTTTAATACTAATGACTTTGTTGATAATAACTCTGCTGATAGAAAAGAAGGGAGTAAAAAAGGAAGAATGAATGACTTCCCTCCACATCTTTACAACTTGTCTTACACTCTACACAAACCTTGCCAAGGTCTATATCCTTAACTGTAAACCAACTATTAGAAATCGTTATTATGGCTGAGTTATGGCTACAGTGATCACTGTTTACATTGTGTTCCTGCACAGGAGAGTTTGGCAGTAGTGTATGCCCCCAGCAGTCCCAGAGTCTACACTATCTATGAGCCTGTAATCAGACTGAAGGGTCAGGCCAAGACGGTGGTTACCCAGCGGCCCTTCAGCTCCAAAGAGGTGCAGAGTGTCTCTCTGGAACTTAACGCTCTTAGGGCTCTGCTGCCCACTGAAACTCAAGGCCTACAAAGCGTTCTGCACAAAATTGGAGGAACGGGGAATATTGTCTTCCTCTTTGCACAGGTAGGATGATCCATATATTTAATAAAACCACAGAGTTAGGTTGATAGACATTCCAGAAAAGAAAAGTGACATTTTGAATGAAGAAACTCAGTTCTACAGTTAAGCATCCTAACAGGGCTCTAGGAGAATGTGTTTCACATACTCACCTTTACATTGATTGTGTTAGATTCATCTTATCAGCTGTTACTCTCTTACTCCTGTGGAAGATAAAAAGCACAGTAATAATTGCTGAATCATGTCATTGGGAAGAGTTGTTGCACTTGTCCTAACTTGGGAGATTGTAGTTTAATGTCACTTTTAAAAAATAAAGTTCATTTCTGTGCATCAGCTGCAGCTGCTGTAGCAGGAGCAGTGTAGAATAAATATATCTGAAAATGTACAATTGTTACATTCATACATTTGGCTCTACTTTTGTGTTTGTTTTTTCTTTTGTGTGTGTGTCTGTGTCTTTTCTATTCATCACCTGGTGCTCTGGCGTCCAGACAGTGGAGCTGAGTGACTGTGAAAAGACCCAAGCTCTTGCCCTGCAGGTGCTGCTCTCTTTATCCAAGTTTAACCAACACCGCATCCACGAAATGGACTGTTACCATGGTTACTCTATGATCCACCAGGTCCTCATCAAGTCCAAATGCATTGTGGGATATCATATGCTGAGAGTGAGTCACACCTCGACCTCTTTCTTTGTCTTCTGTTCCAACACCCTCTGCTGATCAGTGCAGTGAAACTTTCTTTCATCCATTGGCACTTGTTTTTGCCTTGAGTCGGGTCCAGCCTGACACACTGGTGCCTCTCTGAGCTGATGTTAGTGACCCTGCTGTCACTTGACCCTCTGGCTGTGTCTGTAATTGAGCTGTGTGATCACTGTGCACTGAAATGGATTCTGTCTAACTTGATAAAACACTGAACTCCTACAGAATCAAACAGCACCTCTGATTGCCTTTGTTGCTTTAGGCTTCCACATACTGTATTGTAAAGTGATGCTAAACCTGTTTATCCTGTAAAATAATTTTCTATTTTGTGTCTCTCATAAAACTAAAATTTAACTTTTCACTGTACCGAAACTGACAGATTACCAAGCTGTGTATAAGAGTGCAAGGTTCTGTCTTGCTATAGTATACTAAAGACCTAAAGGACTGCAGGTTTTATGACCATTGCAGTGTAAATGACCACAAATGACAAGCTTTGATCAATACACAGAGCACTGCACAGAGAGTATTTGGCTCTGGTTTTGATGGACTAATAAGTGTCCAAAAGGTTTCGTTGAGAGTTTATTGATTTTACTCCTGTCTGGGTTTTTGCACTGTAAGATTGTTTCTGGAGAGTCACATACCTCAGTATGTTGCGATATGTGTGTGATTATATTGAACAGAACTCCTGGAAGTTTATTATTGTAGCAATGAAGAAGTGGCTGTTTTTTCTGACATGGTGGTTTTAATTGTGTTTCTGTAGACCCTGCTGGATGGCTGTTGCAGTGGACCCATCCTCATACTGGAGGAAGATGGTCAATTTCGGTTGGACCCTGAATCCGTTGCTGTGGTGCAGGATATCAGGCTCCTCTCAGACATCCTGTTAGACTGGAAAATCTGGGCCAAGGCAGCGGTAAATCCATTCATTACTGGGTCCACATTACACAATAATACACACTAATGTTCAGGTAAAAGATGTACATACTCTGCATAGGCTTTACTGGTTCTGCACATTCCTAGTTTCTCAAGGTCTGTTAATTCTTAATAAGAGCTCACAACATTATCATCTAATGATGAGTTGGTTTTATATTACGACCTACTCATATATTATAATATATGTTATATATTTGTACACTTCAGGAGCTACTTTCTGCTTAAAAAAAATTTAAGGATTTAAGTACATTTTTACAAGATACCTGTTGCCATTCACGTTTTTTTTCCCACCAGTGTGGAGTGTGGGAAACGCTGCTTGCTGCCTTAGAGATCCTCATTAGAGTGCACCACCCTCATCAGGTCTTCAACATCCGTCAGTTCCTCAACGCTGAAGTAGTTCATCGATTCCTGCTCACCTGCCAGGTGTTACAGGTAAGTTACCTCTATTAAATCACTGTCATAATACCCTCCTTGTTTTCAGAGACTGTTATTTACAATATTGTGTTTCTCTTAAGGAGCATCGGGATGAGCATCTGACTTCCATCCCGCAGGAAGTCTGTTTGTCGTTTGTCAAAATCATCCAGGAGGTCCTTGGGTCTCCTCCTGACATGGATCTGCTAAAACTGATCTACAACTTCCTGCTGGCTGTTCACCCACCTACCAACACCTACGTCTGCCACACTCCATCTAGCTTCTACTTCTCACTACACATAGGTGAGGGAGCAGTGCAGTTGAAAGCAGTGTCTCTGTATCAAAGTGCCATTAATCTAATGCACTGAGATCTTTTGATGTCTGTTATTTCAGATGGGAAGTTGTACCAGGAGAAGGTGCAGTCCATTATGTACCTGAGACACTCCAACAGTGGAGGAAAGTCTGCCAGCAGCTCTGTGCTCTCACTCTCCCCCGTCGTCTTCAGTGATGCTCCCCATGAAAGTATACCTGCCTCATATATATGACTCTGATCTTAAAGCATTCCCAGCATCCAACACAGTCAAGATAATTATATACAATCCTTTAGTTTGTGACAGAATGAAATTACAAATAAAAAGATCAGCAGTGCTTTTTATGAGCTCGTGTGCCTCTAACAGGGAAATATGTTTAACATGTTTAGTGCTGTATCAGCCCTATTTTCCCTCTGTGATGGATTACAGTAGCTAGAGTTTTATTTTAAGCGTCTAATGTAAACACCATTACCTCTGGGGAGAAAAGCTGATACACGAGCATTAGGCAGTTATTTGTGAAACCCCCTACAAGCTTTCTCTGCCTTTTTCTTTTAAAAGAAATGTGTAACTGCTGGTCTTAACTGTATGTTTCGCAAAGTACTTTTTCTAAGTTAGATTTGTTTTTAACAATGACATTTCAGGTCAGTTTAGAGCTTTTATTGTGCTGCTTATTTTTACTTCTTTGGTGAACAATTCTAATGAAATAGATGTAGCTGTGTTAAATTGCCGATATACAGTATAGCTATTTACACAATATATAATTTTAAAATCTAATACTTCTTAATTACTTAATTACTTAATAATTTTACTCTATTTTCCAGGCCATCTCCACGGTCCATTTCTTGGTGGTGATGATCAGTCGTTACGCCCACCTAGCTTTGCACCATCTCCCTACTCCTCCCCACTGCTCACACCTCGACTTGGACATGGTAGCTCAAATGAGGCAGGTGAAGGTGATGTGGTCTCCCTTGCTACTCAGCAGGCTCTAGGCAGCACAGAGACACTCAAGAAAGGCACTTGTGATGAGCAGCTTCTCAGCAGTTGTGAATCAGCCAAGACAATCTGTGACTCTACGGATGTAGGTGAGGAAGGGGCTCAACGCACTCCGTCCATCAGCGTGGAAGAGGACCGGGACGAGGCGGGAGAGGTGGACAGCCTGGCCGAAGGCAGCGTGGGGGGCGCAGAGTCTGAGGACAGACTTGACTCGGCTAGTGATGATGCTCCACGCCGCCCTGACAGCCTCAAAGGCATCCAGTCCTTCCAGAGGAGCCACAGCAACCTGACCAGTCTGGGCCTGGCCTTCCCAGCTGCAAATGGCTCTTTGGCAATCGGCCGCTGGCCCAGTGGCGCAGACCGAGGCTCCTTTCCTGAAGACTGGGAGAGCTACACCTACTCTCCTGGCTATGAGAGGTCCCACAGCAAGACTGAGTCCAATGACAAGTAAGTTACCAACACATGCTTGTTTGAGTGTCAGATACCATGTATCAAGAAATACTCTCAGGATGCTCTAACTGAATACTCAAAATCATCACTTTTTGTCAGCCCATACAACAGTGTGGCTTCTTCAATCTTTATATTATGTATATTTAACATTAACAATCTCGATATATTTCTAAATCCGTTCATATTCATTATTTTGTTGTACATACACACTTTAAAAAGAGATAATTGTCTCAACCTCAGTTTTTGGTTAATAAAGAAGTCACAAGCATATTGTACAAAATGTACAATTCTGTGTATTTAGTGTTAGGGTTCTATATTATCATTTGTGTTTTCTTAACATGTCACCTGGAGAGCACTTATAGAGGGAATATGTCTTATTGTTCCACAGTAATTTAACACTGAAGTCTGAGCTTTGTGTTGTAGGTCAAGCACTGAGGACTGCCTGGTGCTAATCTGCTGTGGCCTCTATGATCTCCTGAGGGGCGTCTTACTGCTGTTGCCTGACCTCATGCTTGATGATGTGATGGACAAACTCATCCAGCCAGAGACCCTCATTGTCCTGGTCAACCACTCGTCACCTCTCATCCAACAAGGAGTCATGAAGGTTGGTTCAGCATCCTCTATATATATGCTCTTTATATGCTGAGGTGGATCTGATTTAGCACCAGCAGTTACATTTTACTGCACTTAGCCACTATAGTGTTACCCATTGTAGGATATTTTTTTCCATTAACATCTTAATACTGCTAATATGCAGATTATGGTGTCTTTGAACAGAGCTGTCTCCCCATGTTCCAGTCTCAGTGCTAAACTAACCGACTGGTAACTGTAGCTTCATGGTTATCGTGCAGACATAAGAGCGGGTTATATCATTATATCTTAAATAATATTATAATCATAATTATAATAAAAATGTTGTTCTCTGAAATATGTGCAAGCACTTTAGCAAAGCACAATATTTCATATGTTATGTCATATTGTTGTCCTCATCTCTCCTAGCTGCTGGATGCCTATTTCAGCCGAGCCCTCAAGGAGCAGAAAGAGAAGTTCCTGAAGAACCATGGCTTCTCACTGCTGGCCAACCAGCTGTATATTCATCAGGGCAGTCAGGGACTCCTCGAATGCTTCCTGGAGATGCTATTTGGACACCCAGTGGGCCTAGAGGAAGAGTGAGTGCAGGAAGAATAGTATTTTTTTTATTGTATGTCCTTGATGTGCATGCATTTGTACACATTCTAACATTTCTTTCTTTTCTGTAATCCTGTACAGTCTGGACTCTGAGGAAATGGAAAGCATCTCACCCTTCAGAAAGCGCTGTATCATCCCAGTGCTGGGTCTTATTGAAAACTCTCTGTATGACAACTCCTTGGTACACAATATCTTGTGTATGCTGCAGCAGCTCCTCAATGCCTGCCCCAAGCTGGCAGACATTCTGCTAGACCACGGGCTGCTCTACGTGCTCTTTAACACCCTCTCCACCCTCAATGGCATGGAGAATGGGTATGGCTGCCAAAAGAGAATGATTCATTCAAACACCTCTATGACTTCATGTGTTTTGTCGTGAACCTCTGAGCCATGAATTAAATGATTAATCCTCTCACTGCTCATTGATTTGGTATAAACTGAGAGTGGTAGACTCGCTTCCTCTGCTTCATATTTTCATGTTTTTCCACCTCCAGTATTCCCCTGAATGACTACAAACTCCTGGTGTGTGACATCCAGCAGCTGTTAGTAGCTGTGACTATCCACTCCTGCAGCTCTTCAGGGTCCCAGTACTTCCGCATCATCGAAGACCTCATTACCTTGCTGGGTTTCATGCAGACCAGCAAGATGCGCCGCACACAGGGTGAGGGCCTGGATTTCAAAATTCAATACATATGCAAAATACATCAGTGTTGTCTACTATCTGCTACGCTGCACAGTTCTGGGTGATATCAAGCTGTCAAGCTCTGCTGCAGAAAGAAACAGTGCTGTCAATTCATTACATACACTTGCAGAATAGAAACCCATTTGACATAAAAATACAGTTTGAGAAATATCTCACATCTCCATCTTCCCATTAAATGGTTTTCTCTCATTGTTCTCTGAATTTACTCTGTGAAAAATATCTCTTCACTCTGCCCATTAGAGATTATGTCTCTGCCATTATTCTGGTCCGATATAATCATTTTGTGATCACAGAGATATTACAAAGCTATTATGACTGTAAATGGCACCCTTTAATTTAGGTTGTTTGTCATTTTAGTAATTATATTGAACTGTATTATTTCCTTCAAAGAGCCTCATGCGAGAACGTTCTGTATATTTCTGTTTCTTTTTCCTATTCAGATTTAGCAAAGTCTGTGGACTGAAAAAAAAAATGTTTTAAGTTGCCCTTTTCAACTTGATAGATGCCACTTGTAAATGAAACGTTATGTATTTGTGACATTTGTTCTCTAGCAAACAGCAACAAACCCAAATTATTCTGTTTCGCTAATAAAAATGTTTGCCAAACCTGAAAAGAAGAATTATTTTTAGAGCAGTACAAAGAGAAAGACATGGCAAATAAAGAGGATGGTCTGACATGAAGTTAGAAACCAAAAAAGCATTAAAACGTGGTGTTTCATGAATATAAAATAGTAGGTGGGCAAGCACCTACAATGTTACCTGCATAAAAATCGTGGAGTGTAGCAGCTGGGCTTTTGTCTAATATGACAATGTCAATTTTATGTGTTTTTCCTCCAGAGATGGCAGTGGCTTTGCAGTTTCGCGTCCTTCAGTCAGCAATAGAGTTCATAAAGACGACAGCCAATCAGGAACCTCAGAAGTTGAGTAGTTCTGTAAATACGCCAAGCTCGCCACATCATGCCATTTATCAGAAGCGCAAGAGCATTGCAGGTGAGCATTACAAAATGATGCCTATTTTCTAATCTTTAGTGTTATGGTAGACCTTTTTTTTTTCCTTCAAATATTTCACTGCTCTGCTCTCACCTGTCTGTATATTCGTCCTCTTATCCACACCTGAAGGTTCCATTGCCATGAAAGACTCCATTATCCCCCGCATTCCCCGACAGCACTACTGCTCCTATGGCCAGATCCCCCTGTCCCCTCCCTTCAGCTTCTTGTCCCAAGACTCCCCCCTCCCTTCATCTTTAGGAGCACCATCCTACATGTTCCACGGTGATGCAGGTAGCTGGGACAGTGGTCCACAGCAGAGAACATCCTCCATATATTGGGGAATGTCTCCAAGTTTTGCAGTGAACTTACCCTTTCCCCTTCGCACTCACCTGAGGTGTTAACTCGCACAGTACCCTCACAAGATACTGGTGCCTTTGTGTGTGCATGTTTGAATGCTTAACTAAATCAGTGTTAAGCATTTGAGCACAGATGGTATTTTAGTCATTGAATCTTTATTATTTTCTCTGTGTTTAATGATATCTGAATCATTTGCATAAACTTACGCTGAACTTGAAAGAAAAAAAAGCATGTGCTTTACTTACAAATGGCGCACTATCATAGGCATGCAGTTAGTGTACACACAAGTGAGCAAATACCAATACTGTGCTTGTAGGCCGGCGTCGGATCTCTCTGGCCCAGACTGATTCTCTCCTGATGCGGATGCGCTCTGTAGCCAGTGATGAACTCAACCAGATGATGCAGAGGAGGATGAGCCAGGAAAACCCAATTCGTGCTAGTGAGACTGAGTTTGTCCAACGGCTACAGAGACTTGTGGTCCTTGCTGTCAACCGACTCATTTACTATGGTAAAAGTAATTTTCTTCTTCCACTTATCTATTCTAATCTAATCTCTAATCTATGTTTTCTCCTTCACCTTACATGAGCACAAACTGAATTAATCATGGTTCTGTTTGAATCCATTTCTCATTTCAGATGTGAGCCAGGACTTATTTGACCTCCTGAATATTCCAGACTCCCCAGACCAACAGCTTTTCACACCAGATCCCGGTGATCAACTGCAGGATGAGGGTGGCTCAGCCTCTGTCCTACACTCTCCTACCCCCTTCACCCTGCCGCCTGCCAGCAAGAAGAGCTTTCAAAAAGACATCCTCAAACTTATGATGGATGGGATCAAAATCAGTCTGGTATGGCAACAGTCACTAAGCTCTGTGACCTAGGACTCATTTTTGTCTGTACAGATCTTATGTTATTTCTATATTGTGAAATCACACATTATGATTTTACAGGGCAGCACAGGTCGCGGAGGGGCTCCACATCAGCAGTGGCGAAGAATCCTGTGGTCATGCCGGGACACTTTTCGAGTCCAGATTGGCCGCCTGCTGGTGCACACACTGAGCCTTGCTGTTCCCCTATCTGACAGGAAGGAGGCACTAGACTTTGTGTTTGATTCCAGACATTTGGATATCCTCAAAGAGAGCCTCAGCCCAGGTCTAGAGGTTAGTGTGAAGAAAATGCCTCATTAATGTCTGTTATTTTACACGTGAACTTGGCTAAGTATTATACCCTAAAATTATACATTTATGGTCATTATTTTTATACCAAATGTGGATTCAGATCCTGTTCAGTGTTTGTTTCAAGGCAAAGTATGAGTAAGCATACAGCATATTAGCTTTGTTTGTCATTTTCACTCCTACAAATAAGTATTGCAAGATCTGTTTGGCCTTGGCTCTGAAATAACCAACCAGATATTTTCAAGCTATTCATCAGCCCCCTTTTATTCTCATTCTTTTACTCTGCATCCTCTTCTTAGGTTTTACTGAGGGTCAACTTGCTAAATAAGGCTTGTTTCCTTTTCATCACTGTAGGCAACTTGCTTCAGACGCAAATAGAAATTTAACCTGCACTTTATTTCACTCTCTCTTTTACTCAGCATGGACCAAAGTTGTCACTATACCTGTTTGAAATGCTGCATGATCACAAGGACAGCCTCACCAAAGACGAACAGAATGCCGTAGGTGTATTCATGACCTCGCTCAAGCTTTGTGGCCATCGCTGCATTCCACCCAACGCTCCACACAGACCAGAGTTGCTTAGAGCAATAAATGAGGTAAATGTTACACAGTGACTGTCAAAGAGAAGTAAAATGGCTTGTAACCCTTTTTAATAAAATTGAATTTGCCAGTTCAGTAGTAGGAAATGTCAACTACTGTGCGAGTGGACCCGTTCAGTAAATGCTAAGCACAACCGCTTTCTTCTTATCATCATAATTGCATCCTAAGATTTGTTAACTCGTAACTTTATTCACACAGGAAAAATTCAAGTATGAAGCAGAAGCAAAAACAAGCAAAGTTGCGTGGGAAAAAAAGGTGGCCAACACTCAGAGGAAGTGAGTCGGCATTTTTCTCATGTGAAATTGATGATCATGACAACAAAAGAAGTGGTAAGAATCATGTCCTTGTTCCGCTCCTCTGTTCACGTCATTTGTTCTTATTACTCTGCAGTCTTATCCAGAGGCTGGAAGGAAAGTCCAAGGACATTTCCAAGATTGCAGCTGATATCACTCAGAATGTGTCTCTGCGACAAGGCATGGAGAGAAAGAAAGTCATGCAGCACATCAGGGGACTCTACAAGACTGACCTTAGTGCCAGCCGCCACTGGCAAGAGCTGGTGCAACAACTCACACATGACCGGTGGGTATGGAAAGGGCTTTTGCAATATCAGAACAAAATACAATAATGACAGTAAATCTGTACTATAATGATTAGTGTAGTTATAGTATTTTCTCATTTTCCAGTCATTTTCTGTAAACAGCTCTAATGTGGAACTATTAGTGGAGTTTGAGTAAAATAAAAGGTCTCAAATTTGCACAAGAATAGCCGATTTCTACCAACACTTAAATCAAGCTGACTTACCACTATGTGCATATTATCTAATATAATATAATATCATTGTTATTTTTGTAATTTTTTGATTCAATTTATCTTCATCCACGAAACACTACATATTTTTTTAAAGCTAGCTGAACATAAATTATGGCAAATAATATTTATTAATTTAATATACATATAAATAAATATCTGAACAAGGCTTAAATAACTCACCTGATGAAAATTATGAGATATTGTAAAAATTAAAGAACCTCTCAAAGAAGTTAACTCTCACTTTTCTAACACAATGTGGACATTTGTGTTCTCAGTGGTAGCTACAGCCCTGCAGATTTTCTCTTGTTTTTATATGAATACACAAAGTGTTTTGAGAAAACTGTAATTGCCTGTTTCAGAGCGGTTTGGTATGACCAGACATCATACCCAACTTCCTGGCAGCTGGACCCCACTGAAGGACCAAACCGGGAACGGCGGCGGTTACAGAGATGCTACCTCACCATCCCAAACAAATACCTGCTCCCAGACAGACGCAAGCCTGAAGGTAGAAAAAAAGCTTTTAGTTAGTTGAACCAATATGGCAACATTGTGTCAAGTGCTTTGTGTTTGTCAGCTTCATTGTTAATAAATTGACCTTTGTGTCTTATTTAGACCCAGTGAAACCCCCACTTTCATTCCTGTTTGAGGATAAGACACACTCTTCCTTCTCATCCACCGTTAAAGACAAAGCCACCAGCGAGCCCATCAGGTATCATTTTCTACTTCCGTTTCTATGTCAGTCTCTAATCATCTAATCCCTCTCAAGTAGTCTGAATGATCTGAAAAACATACTGTATATAATTTTCTTATCAATGTATAGTACACTGAGAAGCACTTTATGTTCTTGTTTGAAAAATGCCTTTTCTTTTTTTCTTTTTTTTTCTCTTAGGTTCACCAGGCGGTGCATCAGTGTTGCCCCCTCCAGGGAGACAGCAGGGGAGCTACTTTTGGGTAAGATACTAACCATTGCACACATCTGCTCTGCGTATAATTTATTCAGCTGGTCACAAGGCACAAAGAAAAGGAGAATGTGCTCTGTCTGAGGCTTTGCCCTCAAACCTAAGTTTTAATTTATTCTTTAGAAAAAGCCTTTGTTTGTCTTGCTTATAAAACACCAAATCTCACCCTCTGCTCTCTCACAGGAAAGTCTGGGATGTACTTTGTGGAGGACAACGCTGCGGATGCTCATGACAACCAGGTAAAGCCAGATTTTATTGGTCAGGCTCATTCTCTACCAGCAGGATGACGATCCATGTGAGTCTACTTGTCAACTCAACACAGGATGTGTTTATGTGTTTGGACAGAGCCTTCATGGGGAGACAGAGGCACCTTCTTTCTCCTGGACATACGAAGAGATCAAGGAGGTGCACAAGCGATGGTGGCAGCTAAGAGACAATGCTGTGGAGATATTTCTAACCAACGGCAGAACCCTGCTGTTAGCCTTTGACAACACCAAGGTGAGGCAAAGACAGAAGTCACATGGGATAAAGGTGAAGGAAGCTCTGTTGTCAGAGGAAGGTTAGATATTTAAGAAACCTGTTCTGAAGTAAAAGTTGACATCATTCATGAATGCTACACAGTAGCCATCTTAGCATGTTTACTTTGGCTGTTTCTTTACATTAGTGCAAAGAACTGTGCAGGGCTTATCATTTTTAGCTGGACTATCCAGCAGACCAAGAGCAGCAGTGATAAAAAATGACAAGATCAAAGAGCCACTGGTGCTCAAAGAAAAAGATTTATAGTTAGATAAAATCATGCAGGTTGGAACAAAAATGTTTGTTTGTTGGTGAGAGTTACTGGTGATACCTGCCGAGCTCTGTGGTATTTTGTGCAAAGAATCAATCGTGACAATAAGATGCAGCACCCTCATAAAAAAAGGAAATTATTATTTTACAATGAAATACTGACAAAACTTAGTGTTGTTGGATAACCCACTTTTATGCAAGTCAGGACGTCACAGCAGGTATTTCTAGGGCAGGAAAACTCAGATTACATGTACAGAAATGGGCAAAACTGTGTTTCCATTTTGTGTGTGCCTTTACTTCAAATTTTAGATGTACATGTAGATGTATTGATTTTGGTTTAATTGTCATGAAATATGGTATACATATAATTTCTCTATTAGAAACGTCACAAATTAAAAAATGTAATTTTTCCATTACTTCAATTTATGTCCAAATGCCTAACAACTCCTCCATCAAGTTCAGCTGCACATTTTGTTTAATGCTAATTGGCAAATATTAGCATGGTTAACAAGCTAAACTAAGATTATTAAAATGTTAGCCATGAGCCTTGTTGTCTACAGCCTCAAACAGCTGCTAACATAATTGTTAAATGCTGATACCACCACAAAGACTATTTATAGTTGAGTAGAAAATTACAGCATTTAATGACTTTAACATCTGTGAAAGTATTTCATGTTTCTCCCTGAATCTTAAGATTGGTTTAGTGTAGGTGCTTTAGCTCTTAGCCACTAAAACTCTAAGACCAGTTGATTTATTATTAGCTCCCCTATGGCACAAGGTTCATTTTTCATTGATACAGGAAACTAAGAGGTTCGATTCATCAACCTGTAGCATTCAGATTACATTTGTGAGTCAGTGCTTATTCCATGTTTCACTCCGGTCCTGACACTAGTGTTAGAAATAAGCTTGTGCCACTCTGTGTTCTCATCTTAGTTTCGTGACGACGTCTACCACAACATCCTTACCTCTGATCTGCCCAACCTGCTAGAGCACGGAAACATCACAGCGCTGACACAGCTGTGGGGCTCGGGTCAAATCTCTAACTTTGAGTACCTCACACATCTCAACAAGCACGCAGGCCGCTCATTTAATGACCTCATGCAGTACCCAGTGTTCCCCTTTATCCTGCGAGATTATACCAGTGAGACACTTGATCTGCAGGACCCAAACATCTACAGGTCAGTGCAGGATGGCTGCTCTGTTACTCTGTAAGGAAAGGCATTTGACATATTGATGTATTTTGTTTTATGAGTAATACTGAATGAGACATTAATCCAAACTATCACAACAATTCAGAACAGACAGATGGTTAACATGTTGTTCTTGCTTGTTTGTTTTGTTGGTTTTGATGGACTGTATTGTGGTTGTGCAGGAATTTGAGCAAACCCATTGCAGTCCAGTCCAAAGAAAAAGAGGATCGCTATGTGGATAACTACAGGGTAAGGCCTTGTACCTTTTTAGCATGTGTTACTAACTTATGTATTGGATGTTTTCGATAAGAAATGTGTGTGTTGTACAGTACTTGGAGGAGGAGTACAAGAAAGGCATTCGTGAGGATGACCCCATGCCTCCCGTCCAACCTTACCACTATGGCTCACACTACTCCAACAGCGGCACAGTGCTGCACTTTCTGGTCCGAATGCCTCCTTTTACTAAGATGTTCCTTGCGTACCAGGGTGAGTCACATAAGAAAAATTAAAGAAGGACTCAAGAAAACGCTCCATCTGTAGTATCTATAGTTTCAACAAGTACTGTAAATGTTAAATGATTGACAGTTTGCAGCTCTTTAAAAGCAGATAATTATCATTTATCTCCAGAAAGCTTTTAGCAGCACCAGAGGGCCACCTGTCTGCATAACATTGGCTCTATCTCTATCTTGGTCTTAGCTGAGGCTTTTAGTACTAAAATGTTGGAACGTCCTGATCTGACTGAGTAGCACGTTGCTATAGCCATCACATGTATTAACCATGAAAGGTTCCTTCATTTTATAGTCTTCTCTGATCAACTCCTCGCCCTTCCTCATCATTTTTTTCCTTCTTTCTTTTGTGTTAATTATCTTTCTGATCCTCTAAGGCATCTTTTGTATGTGATTGTAAATGTATTCAACAAGTGTGGTGTCTAAGGTCATGAAAGGAGATCTTTTCAATCAGTGTGCTGAATCTGTAATTAGACTGTCTTTGGCCTTAATCAGACCAGAGCTTTGATATTCCGGACCGGACGTTTCACTCCATGAACACCACGTGGCGCCTGTCCTCCTACGAGTCCATGACCGATGTGAAAGAGCTAATTCCAGAGTTTTTCTACCTCCCAGAATTCTTGGTCAACAGAGAAGGTAATTACTCCACTATGTTTTATACATTTACCCTTTATACAAACCTTTTTTACTTGCATACATTTTTCATAGGTTGTTATGAATTTGAAAAAGAAGCTTCTTCCTTTTTTTTTTGCCTGCACAGGTTTTGATTTTGGTGTCCGACAGAACAGCGAGAGGGTAAATCATGTCAACTTGCCACCCTGGGCTCGTAACGACCCACGTTTGTTCATCCTGATCCACCGACAGGCACTAGAGTCTGACCAGGTCTCCCAGACACTGTGTCAGTGGATCGACCTGGTGTTTGGACTCAAGCAGAAAGGCAAAGCTGCTGTCCAAGCCATCAATGTCTTCCACCCAGCTGTAAGTGGGGTCTGATTATCATGGTTGTCTGGAATTATTGCGACATAATGAGAGTTGCTGTTGCTTACAACAGTTTTGTTTTACTTTTGCAGACATATTTTGGCATGGACGTTTCAGCGGTAGAAGACCCAGTGCAGCGACGTGCCCTGGAGACAATGATCAAGACATATGGACAGACTCCCAGGCAGCTCTTCAACACCTCTCATATCAGCAGGGCTGGTCCCAAACTCATGATGGAGGGGGAGCTGCCAGCAGCCATGGGACTCCTAGTTCAGCTGGCCTTCAGAGAAACCAGAGAACAGACCAAGGATATAGTCTGCCCGGTAATCTGCTCTGTTCTGCTAGTGACTCTGGAAGCTTGCTGTGTGCTTAGGAAGAAAAGAGTTAATGCATCAACTCTGAAATGATCTCTTTCTCCCCCACAGAGCCCATTACCATGGATCAAAGGTCTGAAGTGGGGTGAGTACGTTGGGTCGCCCTCTGCTCCAGACCCAGTGGTGTGCTTCAGCCAGCCACACGGGGAGAGGTTCGGGTCCCTGCTTGCTCTGCCAACACGAGCCATCTGCGGGCTTTCCCAAAAGTTCTGCCTCATGATGATTTACAGCAAGGAGCAGGGTAGGACACCGACCACTAAGCCACAATTCAGAGTGTATGTCCTGCTCACTCTATTAATTTTATGTTCTCTACTGTGTAGGAGTTCGGAGCATGCACAGCACGGACATCCAGTGGTCAGCCATTTTGAGTTGGGGCTATGCAGATAACATATTGAGGCTGAAGAGCAAACAGAGCGAACCACCTATCAACTTCATTCAGTGTTCACAACTTCACCAGGTAACATAAATATCCAGAGCACCTGATCTTCTCTGTTCAGTATTTGTGGATCAGGATCGACCAATAACCTCCCAGATTTCTTACGTCCTCTGTTCAATCATTTCTCTCCCTCTCCTTCAGGTGACCAGCTGTGCCTGGGTTCCCGATGGCTGTCAGCTATTCACGGGTAGCAAGTGCGGAGTCATCACCGCCTACAGCAACCGCTTCACCAGCACCACGGTGGGTTTCCATGGCAACATCCCCCTTTAACCTTCCGCCTCCACACCGGCACCCAGTCCACCCACCTGCCTCCCATTGCCCCCCTCCTCCTCTCCCCCTCTTTAGCGAGCTCAGCTTTATTAGTCACATCACAGTTGCCCTTGAAACACATTTCCACCGAGCCTACAAGTGGGATTAGGGGTCTGGGAGTTCAGTCATCAGAGAGGCTTTCAGACTTTCATCGGTCCCCACCAACAGGCTGCTAGATTTCATGTTTCTCTGTCGCAGAAGTGCATTTCAGTAGCAATTCATTTGTGCTGTTGAGAAAATCTTGTTGGGGATTGATTAATGGCATTTCTTCATAAACAATAAAATCTGAATATCATTCAGATCTCTGTATCCTCTGTATGTACACTCTAAGATGTGTCTCTCTACAGCCAGCAGAGATAGAGGTGGAATCTCAGGTTCACCTGTATGGACACACAGGGGAAGTCACCAGCCTGTTTGTCTGCAAACCCTACAGCATCCTCATCAGTGTCAGCCAAGATGGCACTTGTATCCTCTGGGACCTCAACAGGTCAGTGTGTATGAGAAATATTAAACGGAAGAAAATGTTTTAATCATATCTTCAGTATGTCATTTTGTGTGAAGAAAAACGTAACGTTATGTCATGTTTGAGCTGTTCTGTGTTTTTCAGACTCTGTTATGTACAAAGCCTCACGGGCCACAAAAGCCCTGTGACTGCTGTGTCTGCCAGCGAGACCACAGGTGACATTGCAACAGTTTGTGACTCAGGTCAGGAGCCTCTTGCAATGTTTATTGCATCACATATTCAGATTATTCGTGACATGAGTCGTGACTCCTCTTTCTTTGTACCCAGTGGGTGGAGGGAGTGACTTGCGTTTGTGGACGGTGAACGGCGACCTGATCGGTCACGTCCACTGCAGGGAGATCATCTGTTCTGTGGCCTTCTCCAACCAGCCAGAGGGCGTTTCGGTCAACGTCATTGCCGGCGGGCTGGAGAACGGTGTCGTCAGGTAAGCTGAACATTTTTTGTTTTCAGGTTTAGGTTCCTTATGTCTTCTTAGGTCACTGAATTGCTCACATTGATGTTTTTCATATTTCCAGGTTGTGGAGCACCTGGGATTTGAAACCAGTGAGAGAGATCACCTTTCCCAAGTCAAGCAAACCCATCATCAGGTAACAACCCCACAAACGATGCTAAACATTCAGTTTGTTTCTGTTGGTAAAGCTGCTAGCTGTGTCTCTGACGGTAATGTCCTCCTCAATCTGTCTCAGCCTGACGTATTCATGTGACGGCCACCACCTCTACACAGCCAACAGCGAGGGTACTGTGATGGCGTGGTGTCGGCGGGACCAGCAGCGTATGAAGCTGCCCATGTTCTATTCCTTCCTGAGCAGCTACGCTGCAGGCTGACGTGCTTGCCTGATGTTTGACTGTCCAGTTCTCATCAAGAGGAGCTCTCCCTGCCTCCTACTTCACATGTCAGCATGGCCTCAACCTGCCTGAACTTGTCCCCAACTTTCAATTGAAGCATTTCCAGCTGAGCAAACTCTACCACAGCCACCCCAGCATCAAGAAATTAGTATAATATATTAATATTATGTATATAAATATATATTTATAAACTAATGAAGGTGATTTTTGAGGGAGAGCGAATGAACATTTGAGGCTGCAACAGACACTTTTCTGAGGGTGTGTTTGATTTGTCTTTTATCATTTTCTTTCCCTCTGGTGAGTTTCTGTTGTGCAAAGATCCTTGCCTGTTGTTGATATTAATGATTCCTGGTAAGCTGCTATTGTCTGGCCGAAACCAGACCCAAAGTATGGAGACCCTCGTCTCTCACCTCCGCCACACTTGGCTCTCTCGCAGTGAGTCGTCTGACAGATTGCTGCCGGAGCACAGCAAGCGCTTCCTGCTGACGCTGCAGTAGCCAGTAGGGGGGAGGCCTCCTCGTGTCTGTCACTGGGAGAGGTCCCGCTCTGTGGGAGTGAGACACCGCTCTGCTGGGCTGTCTGCTCCACTCAAGTCTGAACACTAGTGTCACTGCTCTGCATCACTTTATATCTGAGCTCAGTGGAGGGATGGGAGGACGCCGGGGTGACTTGTACCTGTGTTGCCTGTTGTTCCGTCCTACTTCTGCATGCTAGGATGATGCTGACCTTGACTGTGTGTACGTGTTGTGACATTTGCTGTCATGATACTCCTTTATTAAGACTTGCCTTGGTTGAACCTGTCCTTCTGCATTGAGAAATACTGATCTTTATTTATTTATTAGAAACCCCCATGGAGGCTGATCTTTCTTTACTGCACTAAAACCTTTCACTACTTGGTGAATTCTGAGAAGACGATTAAACTTAGACATTTAAACAGCATTAGATCGCCAAAATAAACCTGGTCATTACATAAAGGTTTCAGTAGGTGTGAGGGAGCAGGGAAGAGGTTTTGTGTCCAGCAGACCAATGTAACAACAGGTTTAGAGCTGATTTCAGAAGTTTAAACACTACACTCACCAATCTGGAAAACTGTTGACCAAATATTATTTTCCTTATCTCTCCCATGCAGCTATTCTGTACATTCCCACTCAACTTACTGCACTTTCACTTTGTTTATGTGTCAAACGGCAGGCAAAGCACTTTTCACGTCTACTATTAAACCCAAGGAGAGCCAATGATTTGTGGTCTTAACACGAAGTGAGCTAATACATTCAATCCAGAAAGCAATATTAGACACAGACATGCAATAGGTAATTTCTTATCGTATTTCATTTAGGAAGAAAAAAAAAACCTGGAGTTTGTTTTAACACGGCTGTGAAACAAGCTGTTTTGCCTTTGTGGTGACTGGATCGAGACCTCAGTGATGATATGATGTCACACTTTGTGTTTGACTTGTTTACAAGAAAGGGAATATTTCTTATTATATTATCACGTCATTCCTTTCGTGTTGTATTTGTTTTCAGCCCAACTCAGATGCTTGTTGCTGTACCAGACATGATGTTACTGCATTTGTTTACAGTGTTTTCATCCTTGTGTGTGTACATATAGAAGTGTTTTTTTCCTTAATATTCACATGTGAGATTATATTTTTTCTTTTTTCATGAAACGGCTGAGGGGTAGGGGGTGGGGGGTAATAAAGGACATGTTTTTGTGATAGAAATATCATTTTCTGTTGATAACTTAAGCTATGCATAATCAAAAATCATTGTCTTAGGTCATTTAATAGACCTTTTTCAGCTGGTTGTGCAATATGGCACCATATAGTTTCTGAAAGATCATGTAACATGTTTTATGTTTGTATATATGTGCGTGTGTATGTATGGACAAACCAGGTGATGAGTAAATTATAAATATATATTAAAAACATTT